>JAFVLL020030617.1:0-17555 GCA_021397915.2 Tor tambroides | reverse complement strand
CAAGATCCGTCCCCATTCCTGCATCCCTCTCTGACTCATTTTCCTTGTTCCTTTTCCTCCTCCGTAACCATTTCTCTACCCTGATGTCATTTATCATCCTGATCTGATGCCATAATAATAGAAAAGAGAATGTGTGGAGAGGATCTGAAAAATGTCCAATAGTCTGTGTTATCGCAGCAGATAGGAAATGGTAAGAAGCTCTTCTTTGTGTGGATTTGAATGCATTTTTACACACAAGTCCACAAAAGGAGAATGGACAAGAATACATTTAAACTTTTCTTGAAAAGAAAGAGAGAAACAAAAGCAGTAATTGCCTTAGAATATACAAGTATATTATTCCAAACAAGACACATGCTGTGCAATTCAAGAATGTAGTCTGGTGGAAATAAAATAAAATAAAATAAAAAGCCCATGTATATATTTACTTGTAAACAACCAAAATACATTTTCAGTTTAATCAAAAGCTTTAATTACCCAAACCTAAATTCCTTTTCCTCTCACAAACTGAAAGCAGAAGAACAGATTATTTACTCAAAGCACATTATTCAAATATAGACCACAGTTTATGCATTAAATTGATTCAAATGGATGGAAGCAGAGTAAAAAAAAAAGTAAAATAAGTACAAAAGTTCCCTTCTGGTTCAAATCATAGCATGGTTAAGTGCTTTAAAATCATAATGCTGTGAAAGAAGAGGGCAATGCTAGTCACCTTCCACTCTGGCGTAGTCAGTGATGTGCTGGTAGTTAATTTGAGCTGCTTGCTCTAAGCATTTACGAATGACAGCCTTGACTTCCTCTTGCGGGACTGGGGTCACAATGTCCTTCATAAGCACCTGTGAAACAGCACAAATCCAAATTCTAGTGACATAAATTTTGTTGTCCTGGTATGAATGAGTCATACTTTTTTAACTTTTTTTTTTTTATGTGAAATAATGATGCATGGCAGAACAAGTAAACAGAGACAGGCGGTACTGAACAAAATACCATCAATTGCTTCTCTTTTCCTTCTATTGCTGCTACTCTGAATCAATATAAGCAATGTTGTCATTACCCTCTCCAGCAAAGACAGAGTGGCTTTCAATGCTCCCTCAGGGCGACCGAATGGAAAGCAATACCTACAACAACAAAAATTACATTGTGATTGTAGAAAATCCTATACAATTATATTTTTGCATGTAATGTTGAGAAAACAACAGAAAGGAGTACACCAGCGGTTCTCAACCGGTGGGTCGAGACCCAAAAATGGGTTATGGACAGCAAGGAAAAAAACACAATGCTAAAAGTGAATAATACAATGTTAGTAACATGCAACCCTTTTAAAGAAAAGAGAAAATGCTTCTCATATCTTTTATGACTGACGTCAATAAATTCAAAATCTTCAGTATTTTTCTCCAAATGAAACCACAAACAAAACCGTACAAGGTAAAAGACGCACTGAGCAAAATGAAAACACATCCAAGTGTCTTGTTTGATTTGCACAGGCTATAATTTGAGCTCTGTTGGTGAAATCACATTGATATGTTTATGGACATAATGGCTGTGCACTCCTCATATTCAGCCTAATATAATATTTGGCTCAGCATTTGTTCCGTGCATTAAGCTGATAAATCACCTCTGCTGTTGTTTATGCATTTACAAAACCGTTGGTTTCCCTACCCGGCCTAATAATTTGCACATTGTTGGGCCTATGCAGTCCATGGTGATATATTTTTTACTGTATAATTTTAAAGGACATTTTTGTCTAGTTCTGTAGACTAAAAATTTTAATGAGGTGTTGGATTGCCACTCAATGTCCAATATAAAATCAAAAGAACCGCTGATGTCCGCATAGTCTTTCTGTTTGTGAAATGTTCAATAAAAGTCTTACATCTACATACTCACCTAAAGTTTGTGATCTGATTCTCCAGAAGAACACGTAATCGCTCTTTGATTTCCTCAAAGCGTTCTTTTTCCTCCACCGTTACTGTTCCAAGACCATCAGGCCTATTTTACAAGCAAAACATGCCATTATTTGCAAATTGATTAGGAAGAAAGATCAATTTTGAGTCAAGAGGAAAGTGATACAAATCAAAAGAAACCGGTGTATTTATTATTACAACAACTAATTATGATACTACATAATTGCTTTTTAAAGTCCTGTATATTTTCAGTGAACGCTAATCAAACCACATTAACATTTCAGTATGCAGTATAACACACTTGTAACAATAAAACACGGGCCTGGCACACTGAGTCCAGAAAGAACATCTAACCAGAAGCAATGTCTGGCTTTCTTAAATCTAATACACTGGCTATAAATGTATTTGTACCCAGCAGATGGGACCCTGTTGTGATACTCTTGGGGCACATTGTTTCCAACCCATTTCTTTATTTACAGCTATCGATGTTACAATACTCCACTTGGGCATCATATTGCATTAAAATATATTTAATACACACTCAGCTGCAGCACAATAATAAATATACTTTCAACAAGTCAGTGGGAAGAGAAACCTAAACTAAACATGCTGTGCATACAGGCTTCAATTCAATGAATTTAAAAAAAATCCTACTTATTTTCTTACAGGATCTTGGTCTTATTGTGAGAGGAAATATATCATGCAATATCATGCTGACTTTAAAGGACTAGTTCACCCAAAAACATGAGATTTATAGTTCTTTTTTTTTTGTTGGAGTTAATGTACTTTTCTCCTATTATGGGAGGCGCTTCCTGTTTGGAAGGTTCCCCTTAAAAAGACTCCAATAAATCATTTCAAATCATAAGGTTGTGCTACAAATAATCCTTATCTGTCAGTTTAATTTTTCTTCATGTTCCATTTTCAAACATCAGAAGAATAACCCAATGCTTGGTATTTTAATGTGACATGATATAGCAAGAATATCTATGGCAAGAGCTCCCTTCAGTCCACTGCATTCTTTTCTTCCTGACTATTTTCATTTTTCCTTTCTATTCTACTGTAGCAGAATGAAAAAAGACGACATATACTGCGAATTTGCATGTGATACATTCCACGTATTATTCTTTTCACACAGATGCTTTAAAATGTAATTGTCTTTCCTTTTCACTTTTAACTCCTATTAGCTATTTTAAGTTGAAATTTTTTAAAGCAGGTAAATACAATATTTGTTATCTGAACATTTTGGATTAATGCAATGAATCTGTGTAATATTACTGTGGAAATAATCGAGCTTTTGGGGTTATTCACGGTCTGTTGAAAGAAATTTATTAATGTTTTTGCACTTTTAAATTTACATTTTATGTTTATTGGTTGAAGGGTGAGTAGAATAATGTAACTTCATTGTACCCAGTTTTTGAAAATGCTTAATATTGTGGTCATAGAGCAAAAATTTGACTGATTGGTAATAGTGTAATGAATGTTACTCCTATAATTTGTGCAAAGCATCATGGGGTGTAGGACAAGGGTGGATATTTAAAAAAAAACCTTGTCATTTGACTTTGGAATAAGAATGAATGAATAATTCTTTTTCTTTTTTGGGTGAATAAAATAGACAATTAGACAAGCTAAGCTGTTTAACCCATTTCACTCTGCTACTGTACAGTGTAGAATATGATGCTGTTGATATGAACATATCCTTGACAAGCCCTCTTACCTTGTGCTTTCAAGGGCCAGCTGTGTTTTACATTTCCTCTTTTTTTTAGACTCCTTTTTCCCTCCTGACTTTGAGCCAGCCCCCTGTAACTCAGACCCCCTCTGACTATCAGGAACATGTAATGAATGAGCAACACAATGAGATTTGGAAAGTAAAATAACAAAAAAAGGAGAATGGAAAGTGCAGTGGCTGAAAGAATACTGCTGAGGTTTGAAAAGTGGAAAAGAAATGAAAAATGATTGAGAACAAAAGACACAACAAATCAAACAAAATTTGGCAAAATTATAAAGAACATTCACAGGGAAAAATATAATAAACGCTAAAGCAAAAGTGCAAAAATATGTTGATAACTTGCAAAGAGCCCTTGGTTCTCCACCCTCGTTCCTGCTTCCATGATCTGTATCTCTCCCAACATCTAACATCCAAGTAATACGGTGCATCCTTATGCAGGCCTGTACCTGTTGCCGTGAACATGGGAGGCACAAAACGCGAAGCTGTAGTGTAGCAGCGTCGGGTCGATCATGTGCCCGGCATCTGCCCTCTCCAGAAGGTCACCAAGATAACACAGATGTCTGTGGCATCCTCTCACCCCGTTTCGAGCGCAATATTCATCCAGAACAAACACCTGACCCGGGCTAAACCATCCCTAGAATTCCAACAAATGGGTAGACAGTTTGGAAATGTTGCATATAGTGGCTTTGCACTGAAGTCAGCAGAAAAAAAAAAACACTTACCAGACATGCAAAGTTGTCATTTAGCCTGTGATCCAACGTGAGCCTCTGCACCATCTCGAACAATGAGGCATGATCAAAGCTACATGGGTTAGCTGAGATAAACTCATCCATGCCGTGCTTCTGTGCCCTGTCAGCATCTATTCCAGCCATTCGTGGGAGAGGAAGGGAGAGGGGGTGGGTTCAAGGTAGAGGAAATTAGCAAACAGCAAGGAGAATGATTTGTTCTCCTCCCACCACAAAACTAAACACCTAGAATGAGTATTCTATGGCAAATCAAGGACATTGAGCTTTCACATTGTCAACTTGCAGCAAAAGTCAAGCAGAGTTCAATCGGACCTAGCAAATGTGGAACTGAGTGATAACCCTCAGCTCACATTCAGTCTGGACGTGCATGCATGAGCTGATCTGGGTGTGGTCTCTTCCTGTTCTCTCAATCAAAAGTTTTCAACGTAAAAGCCACCGATGGCTTTGAGGAAGTGGCGCAATTCCAAATGATGAATTTTCATGTATTTTCTTTCTCATGAATACAATAGATTCTGCCATTCGCAATTGGTTAATGTCACTCATTTCGAGAGAGAAGATGGATTGTGTGCTCGTAAAAATACTAATGCCAAAAAAAAAAAAAAATCAGGGGCGATATGTTAGCCATTTTTGTTTTAATTAACAAACATGGAATTTCTACTGTAATAGTCTCTACTCATCTTTAAGATGATACTGAAAGACCCATGAAATGGCTTGGCAAGCACAGTTTTCTTTTTCATTCTGAAGATTTGATTAAATACAGCATATTTTTTGTCCATTTTCCATTAAAAGAAAAAAAAATTAAAACAAAAATTACTTTTTTTTAACATTTGTATATAAACTACCATTTAAAAGTTTGGGGTAAAGTTAATGTTTTTGGAAGAAGTTTCTTAAACTACATTTATTTGATCAAAACTGCTATAAAAACAGCAATATTGAGAAAATTATAACAATTTAAAATAACCATTTTCAATTGTAATATATTTTAAATGTAATTTATTCCTGTCATGGCAAAGCTGAATTTTCAGCATCATTACTCCAGCCTTCAGTGTCACATGATCTTTCAGAAATCATTCTGATATTCTGATTTGCTGCTCAAGAGATAGTTGTGTTGCTTAATATTTTTGAAGAAACTGTGATACATTTTTACAGGGATTCTTTGATGAATAGAAAGTTAAAAACAACAGAATTTATTTAAAATAGGAATCTTCAGTAATGTTAAAATACAGTTACTATCACTTCTGATCAATTTAATGCATCAAAAACCTACTGACCCCAAACTTTTGAACAGTAGTTACAGTACAATTTCATGGGCTTTTTAATATGCTCAATGTTATATTCTAAATGGAATCAAAATCAACTAAATAGTCTATGCAATTTTCTAAAGTCCTATGCGCATATATTTGTTGGAGAAAGTAGTACAAGAAAAGTTATTCCTAAAAAACTGGCCCCTTGATGAATTACTTTATTAGCAACAGAATGATAGAATCTAAATCTGTGCGTTGATGAGCGTGCTCTAATGAGAGAAAATGTGAAGAAAGAATGTGCATCGTGTTACACCAATGATTAGGGTGTGTGTCTAGATAACAACAATGATCTCACACCTTTTTTTGTGAAGACTTATGGCTAAATATAAAGTGCTTAATCTAGTGGATGACAAATAAATACTATCCATATCTGCTTAATTAGAGGAACTTGGATCAAGTTATGTTATCCTTTGGCTGAGTAAAGCATTGCTACAATTATAAAGACATAGACTAAACTAAAAGAGAAGACAAAAAAGAAAGAATAGAGGCACAGGAAAAGACACGGGATTGTAGGAATGACGAACTCACTGAGGAAATGAACTAGATAGAGGATAGACAACGGACAAACTGAATGGGCTGAGAAAAGATAAACATCAAAAAGAATGGCAAAGAAGCCCTAAAACTAAGCAACTCAGGACGATAAAGAAATGAGAAAAAGGAAGTGTAAAAATATATAACAGACTATATGAGTTATGTGAACCATGGAACTGTAGGGAAGAAATAAGAAAGGACGTCCTAATTACAAGGTAAACCTATGGGATTTAAGGATTTATTAGCCTTATTCATTTGCATTTTTACATTTCATAATTATACATTAATTAAAATAATGTACTTCTTCATTCCACACAGTTTTGAATCGGCTTATGCACAAACCGTTGTGCGGCATTCAAATAAGGCTAGGACTTATGGGGATGCTAATAAGCTAGGAACCATTATTAATATTATTTTACTACTATAAAAAAATTCTAATGGTTGAATGTGATATTTCATTGAAAATGGATGTCTTTTACATGCAGGAACACAGTGAGACACTCCACTGTGTTTTCCAATGTCATGCAAGAAAAGGAAAGAGGAAGAAAAAAAAATTGCAGTAACATTTTCCGCTTGCCTATCCATTAGCATTCTGTATTTTACTCTTAGCATTTGCAAGTTGACAATACTGGAGAAATTTTCAGTGTGTTCATAAGGGTTGCTGAGCACACTGACAAGCAAGCCACTTCAGTGGCGTGCCAACAGGCTAGCATTACGATTCTAGTGCAGATACACGGCTTTAGCAGGAACCCAACAGAGGCTACAAAGTAATTAATTCATTCTCTGTAAAGAATGGAGGATAATCAAAAAAGGAAGAAAATGAACTTGTCTTTCCATCAGCATCTGAATGGATAACATGACATCAAAATGCTCACCTACTCAAGCAGTATAAGGGCAAACACAGGTGCAAATAATGAACTATATCTATGCTAAGTTCTACATTGGGTTTAGGGACTACTTCAAAGAGGCCCATTTCCACCGGACGAAAGATAATTAGGAGTATTTCTCGGTGAGGAGGGATGGCAGTGCCTGCTCCTTCACATTGGCATTCAGAATACTCCACTTACATATTTGCCAACTCTTATGAAGCTCAAGTTCAAAAATAAAGAAATTAGTTGAAAGGCAAGTGAACCCTCAAGAGTAAAGTCCAAGTAGTCAGAAATGCACAATGCTTCAACTGTAGCAGTTACTGTAGACAGAACTGATTGTCAAAATTTGGCTTAGTTATTTATCGTGAATGCAAAAACTGTCAGTTAAGGTGGCAAAATAAACTCTAAAACTCTCAGAATTGACTCAGAAGATTAGCAATCACATTTTTGGATTATTTTTTAAATGAAATGCCACCAAATAGTCGATCACCAATAAAACAAGGCAAACCCTCTTCCACTTTACTCTGAGGGGTCTTGGGATGCCAATGATGTTTATGTAGAGAAGGCAATTATGCAAATAAATCATAAACCATATTAACTTAGCTAAATGATAAGTACAAACGCACTAATTTACATGCAACCTAAACTGGCAAGAATAATGAAAGTTTGTAGTTTTAACCATCATCAAAAAAGTTCAACGGAAAAGTAAAATAATCTACTTTGGTCTAAGGCATGAGGAGTGAGATTTGAAAGGAGGAGAAAAAGAACGAGAGAAAAAGGATAAAGAGAGCACGTTGCATTGGTCAGATAATGGTTTTAGGATTATCTGACTGGTGCTAGCTAACAGGTTAGCTACTTCACCTTGAGTCCAGCTAGAAGACAGCAGGGTAAGAAGGGACAAACCAGAATAACATAAAGACTAGCAACAAGGCTGAAGGAAAAAGCAGACACGAAAACCCTGACTCCACTACAGCTGCAGGACTAAAGAAGGGTACAAGCAAAGCATGAATAAAGAAAAAACACAACGTAAAATACAACGACCTGTATTCAACATGATAGTGCAGTTTGAACTGGTGGGTGGTCAGACTGAGTAGTGAAAGAAAGAAAGAAAGAAAGAAAGAAAGAAAGAAAGAAAGAAAGAAAGAAAGAAAGAAGACTATATTTTGGTGTATTACGTTGTGCTCTGCTGCAGCTGATTTTGACAGGATTCTCACAGGTGCACTGGATTGCCAAACACTGATACAATCTAAATTACTAGAACATTTATTAACACTGTACTGGCAAATACACTTACCTTCAGACATATATTTGAATGCTGGTCAATTGTGTATTTGATGCCAGTATCAGCTTCTAAATTCATTCTATGAAGGTACTGCATCCAAAAAACAAGTGAGCAAAAAAGAGAGACTGCTCAGAGAATAAATCCGGTAACCATTTAAAGTTCAAAATGTAAGCTATAAAAATAATTCAGGCTGTCAGCCTACTTGAGAATATCACAGCTTTCAAAGTACAAAAACACTGGTAACACTTTGCAATAAAGTTCTATATGTTTAAAATAGCTAACATGAAATAACATTTTCAGTTTATTTATGTATAGGTTAATGTCTACATATACAAATACATTTTAAGAGTTGTGTAAATTAACATTAGTAATGTATTATGAATGAACATGAATTATTGATATAGTAACAAAATCCTAGATTAATAACCATGAAAACTAATGCTTCCAAGTGAACCATATAGTAAAGTGTTACCAAATCAAAAATACTCAGGGATTGCACTGCCCTATGCCCATATTAACTTAATCATTGTATGTTATTATCATACTTTGTTATCAATCAGAGTAAATAATGTATATGTAATATATAAAATGCTGTTATCAGAACCTTCATAGTATTCTAGAATCTGCAAAAACCTTCTGCAGCAAAGGGATGTTTGCACGTGGGTGTGTGTATTGCATGGTTTATATTCCACTACTCTGTGCCATTCAAGACCACCTGGGGTGTGTTAAGGTGGAAAGTGAAACATTTACACAGTGTAATAATGTTTCAGAAGGGAGCGGGTCTGTCTTATAGTGAGAAAATTGAATGGCATCTGAACTTGTGAGGGAATCATCTGACCACAAGAAACATTCACAAACAGGACAAATAAATCAATGGAAAAACAACACAGAACCTCTACCTTTAGATTTTGTACATGTGATTAAAACGTGAGCTATATTTAATGGATCTTATTTGAACAGTGTATCAATTCCCTTAAGACACATTTTGTGATATAAGACATTGCTATGGACAGATGCTGAAGTAGATGCACACCAAAAGACAAGGTTCTGAATAGCAGGATCTATTATTATTTTGATGCTTCAAAGTGATTTGATATTAGTGTGAAGTACTATTTTTTAAACTTTAACAGGTGTTTAAATTGTTGGTGAGAATGTTTAGCAGAATCTTATTTTAATAAAAGATGTTAATAAAAGTTTTAAAGGGACAGTTCACTCAAAAATGAACATTCTGTCATCATTTACTGATTCTCATGTCATTTCAACCCCCCAGAACTTACTTTCTTCTGCGGAACACAAAAGGACACAATATGAAAACTGCAATGGACAGAGTTCAAGCTTCCATAAATCATTAAGTCTTCTGAAGATATATAAATGCAAAATGTATGTGTTCTACAGAAGAAAGTAAGTCAGATGGTTTTGAAACAACATGAGGGTGAGTAAAAGATGTCATAATGTTCATTTTTGTGTTGACTATATCTTTATAGATAAAAGCTGGTATTGGTTGACCACTTTAAATTATTTAAGCTCTTTTAAATTAGCTGAAAAGCCTTACACATGGATACTAAAGCTAGTCAGGAGTGCGTAAGGATACTAAAAAAGACATGGACATTAAAATAAACACATTTTTCCACTCTACACACTCGATCTTACCTTTTCCTGCTACTTGTGCAGTATGCTGAGAGTGCAAGGTAACATTACTATGACATATTGAGTAACTAATTCAACAACCTGAATTAATTTATTCATTATTAGTCTGTGCTATCTATTGTACTTTGGACCGAAATGATGTGTTGTCACGGCGAACACTGTCACTTTATGTGAGTGGTTGTGGGGCATATATTATATTAACAACCCTTGCTATGTATTTAATTTACTCGCCATCTCAGCTTCAGTCAATTTTTGTCCTGACTGACATTGTGTTGAAATGCTATACTGGTATGTTTACTTACAGAACTGAGAGATGGGGGCATCCATCTGTGCCGCAGCTCCGCTCTTAGAATTCAGTTTCTGGACCTGGGTGGGCGGGACGGGTTTGTGTGATTGGCCAGTAGCTCGATACATGGCCTGCACCCATAGGATGCGGTCCTGCTCATCATCACTGGCAAAGATCACAGTGTCACCCTCTTTCACTGCATTGAAGAAAGCCCGGCCTCCATCCAGACCTGTACACACAGAAATAAAAGAAGTCAACTAAAAGTAAATTCAGGTTGGTGGATACACCTGAAATGTATTTATGCTGCATTACAAACAAAAAAACAAAGATGTAGTTTATTACATTAACTACGGACATGTTCCACTAACATCTGGCAACCAGAAAGTGAGAATAGTTTCATGAAAGTCTGGTACATAAGAGTAATCTGTGACTGTGGGAGCATTACCTGGCTGTGGGTCAGTGTAGTCCACAGTATAGCCATCTAACTGCAGCAGCTCCTGTGGTTCTGACTTCTTCTCTCGATAGCTGCACACGGCAAAGGTATACTGACTCACCTGTAGGAGAAAGAGAAACAAATAGTATTAAAATGCTTAATGTGCCATATGCAGCCCATTAGATTCTCTGGGTTAAATCTGTGTCATATGCACTACTTAAAATTGTACATAGTTCATTAAGGCCCTGATGACCGAAAGGCACCTCTAATTGAAGCCGAAACCAAACTTTGTTACATTCATCATATTTTTCACTCACTCAGTTTAAATATATAAAAAGATATACCTGGACCAAGACAAAGAAGCGCTTCTTCCAGCGTTTCCAAACATTTTTGCCAACAGCCCATAAATACCTAAAAGAATAATCAGTATTTTACTTCAACTCATACATACTCTCATACACTACCGTTCGAATATTTGGGTTCAGTAAGTTTTTTTAATACTTTTATTCAGCAAGGATGCATTCAACTTTTCAAAAGTGACAGTAAAACATTTATAATGTTACAAAAGTTTTTTTTTATTTTAAATAAATTATGTTCTTTTGAACTTTCTATTAATAAAAGAATCATGAAAAAATATATCATGATTTCCACAACAGCATACTGTTTAATTTCAATACTGATAATAATAAGAAATGTTTCTTGAGCACAAAACCAGCATTTTGATTGATTTCTGAAGGACCATGTTATACTAAAGACTGGAATTATGGCTGCTGAAAATTAAGCTTTTTTACCACAGGAATAAATTACATTTTAAAATACACTGCCCTCCAAAAGTTTGGAAACACCCCTGGCAAAGTGTGGTTTTGGACGATATCAGCATAAATCCTTATCATTTTTTGGTGCAAATACTGTTTATATTAAAGTAACTTGACATTGTCATTGAAGACCAGCAATAATAATTTTCATTTTGATTACATAATAATGGCAATATATACATGTCAAAGTCAGACATGCCCCTTTCCCAGCTGTCCGTAAGAAGTGTCTAACCAGTGTGAATCATCTTTGGGCAATCCTTCAGGAGGCTTGGAGTAATATATCAAGTCAATGTTTGAATAAACTGACAGCTCGGATGCCCAGATTATCAGGGCTGTAATAGCTGCTAATGGTGGATATTTTGATGAACTGAAAATTTAAGTTTTTTCAATGTATAAACTGTTTATGTAATAAAATATGTTTTCGTAGTTTGTGTTGTCCCTTATCAGTGCAAAATTATCACAATTAAAAAGGATTCACGCCAATATTGTCCAAAACCCCACTTTCTAGGGCGTTTCCAAACTTTTGGAGGGCAGTGTACATTAAAATAGAAAATATATATTTTAATTGTAGTAACATTTCACAGTATTTATTTGGTTTTACTGTATTTTGATCAAATAAATGTAAACTTTCAAAAGCATTAAAAAAAAATCTTACTGACCCCAAATGGTAGAGAGCAACATAGTGAGTACACAGTACATACAGAGTACATAGTGTTACATTATATCATGAAATAAAAGATGTTATGTATGGATGATACTGTTTTGAAATGCAATCTCCAAATGAACTGAAGACTTTTATGGATGAGTATTCCTGTCCCCACAAAATCCCTTACCCACAAGCCTTCATGTTCTGAGGTTTGTCCATGCGCACGGCAAGTTTGATCTTCAGATCTTGATCAGGGCAGGCCTTGGTCACAGTCATCTTGTGGAGCTCTGCCTGCTTTGGGCTGTTTGGAGTTGGGTGAAGAACCACCTAAACATTTAACACGAGAGAATCATGATTATTAGTCCATCTGATCACAATTCCTAACACCAGACTGAGCAACCACAGAGTGAGAAACAAAGCTATCACCATTAATAAGAACAGCACATCCAAAATTAAACTTCTGTAATTATTTACTCTCTCAAATGCTGTTCCAAACCCGTATAACCTTCTTTCAGGACACAACTTCCATTTTTGGTGAGCTATCCCTTTAACATGTAATCCTATAGCTAATGTCTGCCCTAGAAACTCTTAAGACATTTTCACACTTGAAGCATTCAGTAAATGGATAAGCAGGTTGTGTGGGTGTGGGAAAATATCCCTGAGTCTGGATGTGAGCTGATAATGACATATTACTTTGCCAGTCAGCGTTTTAGAGAAATTCTCAACATTCAATTAATTTTGGCTCATGTGGCTGTGTACTGAGAGTTAGACTGTACAGCTCTTCTCTTGGCACCTTATCAGAGAAGCGCCAGTTTCTCTCGTATTCTCTCCTGTGCTTTTTAGTCTCTCTTTTCTCGCTCTGATAAGCTGGCATAATCTATTTCTTAGCTAGAGTTAAAGGGTTAGAGATGCCTGTCTACTTTAGTCTTGATGGAGACACATTTTTTAAACCCTGTATCAATCCAGCATCCGTCAAGGTCAAAAAAGCATGTTAACAATGTCATAATCAGAGGACTTCAGAGTCCTTGAATGTAGAATATTTTTTAGATTCCAATTCATGAATTCTAATTAAGGTTGCAAACAAGATGGAAAATTGCAATTTCAATTTGGATAAAAATGTACATTTAAAAAGAAATGACATTTAACTTAATATTAATGCTACTCAATATTTTGGTGGAAACCATGATACAAGACTATATTATGAATAGAATGTTTAAAAGAACATCCTTTATTTCAAACAGAAATACATGTATTTACTATCACACTTGATCAATTTAATGCATTTTTTTAAAAAAAAATCCTGTTGACCCCAACCTTTTGAACTGTATTGTATGTCTCTTTTTTATTTTTTATTATTAATTCTATGAATCATGGTAGAAGAGCATTTCCTACGCTATAACTGAGTACACTATAATTTACTCAATATATCATATAACAATTAGATTCAAATTTTATATTGCTTATTTTGTATATCATTATCTGAAACATATAGGCGTTTGTGATGCCTGTGTTTAACAGCACTGTACTTATCATAGCCTAATTAATAAACAAGCATAATTAGCCAAAAATAAAAAATAAAAATACAACAAATCAAAATCCAGTAGGGTGTGGCCAATTCAATTCAAATACTAACTCGTTAAAAGGAAGCCTGTTTTGTTTTTTGGGAATATAACCTTTAAATGAAAAACAAATATTCACTGTAGAAACCGAACAGGGATTTGATCTGCTTCTTGTCGTGCTTCTTGTTTCTTTACAGGGATTTTCAAGACTGGAGATTCTTTTTTAGCCACAGGCATCAATCAGCAGGAGAATGAGGCAAAAGGAGAATTATAAAGTAAGACATCACTTCTACAACACCATAACAACCTCAAATAATCCTCAAACTCCAAAAAACCCAACAGAACGACTGATGTCCAAAGCCACAAGAAAGAAAAGAAGGATCAAGAGTTACCCGGCCCAGCTCCTTGTCCTCCAGGGCCAAGACCCCTGTGCTCTCTGTGAAGAGCTTCACTTTGACCGCTGGCAGAGGGTGTGTAGTGGTGAAGTCTCCTTGGGTTCCCCAACTGAGAACACACATACACACAAACTCCATTGATGTCCTTCTATTTACTCTCTACACTCATTTTCTTCATTCTCACACACAAACAGTACAACCACCAAGGTGTTACTTCAAGGGCTCTTGCACCTGCTGAACAAACCCCTTTAAGATGTATAGGAATGCTAACATATGGCTTTCTCCAGGTATCATAGATCTCCTTGACACTCGGCCGCTCTTTATTACTTTATCACTGCGTAACCACTGCGCACAGGGACATCTCGCAACCCTTGTTTTCATTGTATTACTTTGATCAGTGAGAAAAACAATCTCCGCAGTCCTATTCGGCTACATGGCAGGGCTGATGAAATCGTTCGCTAACAAATCATTTGATAAGGTCGTAAAAATCTCATACTGAATGTCAAGTGCATGAGAGACAGACCAGTGGGTGAAGTGTATCGTCTGATGTTTTTGTACATAACGCTTTCAGCCGAGGATATTCTCTGGTGATTACTGGTACGAGATTCTCTGACACAGCGGACAAGTCTGACATTTGGAAAATAAATAAATGAATAAATAACCTAAAAGAAGATTTCGAAAGTGCACATTCACAGTCCACCATTATTTACTCTTTCTGTACCCATGCATTATTATAGTCCAGTGTCGTGTAGCGGGGGGGGGTTGTCTAAAACGCCGTAATGATGGAATTGTTTCTTACAAACAAAGAGATTTTCACTTCACAAAACATTAATTGATGGACTGGATTACTTGTGGATTATTGTGATGTTTTTATCAGCTGTTTGGACTCTCATTCTGACGGCACCCATTCAACACAGAGGATCCACTGTGAGAAAGTGATGCAATGTTAAATTTCTTCAAATCTGTTCTGATGAATTAAGAAACTCATCTACATATTGTATAACCTGAGGGTGAATACATTTTCAGTATTTTTCTTTTTTGGGGGGGGAGAACTATTCCTAACATTAGCAAACATTCTGGAGCATATTAACTAACTTATTCATATAAGGGGGCATTCATATGGGGGCAGTTGTGGCCTAATGGATAGAGAGTCGGACTTTTAACCCCGCAGGTTCGAGTCTCAGGTCCGGCAGGGATTGTAGGTGGGGGGAGTGAATGTCCAGCGCTCTCTCCACCCTCAATACCATGACTAAGGTGAGACCTTTGAGCAAGGCACCGAACCCCCAACTGCCCCCTGGGCGCCGCAGCATAAATGACTGCCCACTGCTCCGGGTGTGTGTTCACTGCTGTGTGTGTGCACTTGGATGGGTTAAATGCAGAGCACAAATTCCGAGTATGGGTCACCATTCTTGGCCACATGTCACTTCACTTTCAGTTTAACTTATTCCATATTCCATATTCCATATTACTCAGGAAGGATTTGCTTTCTTTACTTTTAACTGAACTTCTTGCTACTCTTTAGCATGTCAATGAAACAAAAGAAACCTCAGTTTAAACTTTATCTGCTAGTGTCAATTATTATTATTATTTTTAAGCTTTATGTACTATTATTTTTTCATCCTAATTTTTCTGTGGAAGCACTGCATCCTTTAATTCCTTAAAGAAAATGCCACTGTTACAGTCCCACTATGCTTTCCTCCTCTTTATGGCCACTAATCCATATGTATGTTGTGTAAAGCCTTCATAAAGGGAGAAATATAATAACTGTGCAGCTCTGCTGTTTTCAACTTGTGTATAGGAGATCAAACTCTAGCGGGTCTCAGCGAGAATGAGAAAAGACTACAACTCACAGACGTGCAATCAGTATTGATATTATAAATAATAAATGCACAAAATCTCAGAACAATATGATGCAACAATATAGAAACGTACACCTAGGAAATCGCAGATACACTCTCTCCTGCACACTCACACAGGGTGAGGGGTAGAGTTGGCCTAGTAAAACGGAAACACGTGACATGATCTGCTGCCGTGGAAACAGGCTGCACGTTTCAGAGACAGCAGTCAAATAAGACAGAAAGAAAAAGAGGGAGAGCGAAAAAGAGATGGAACGGAAAAGAGGGCAAAAAGAGAAAGCTAGCGCAAGAGGGAAAAATCTGCTATGTGTGTGGTGGGAAGTGTGATTTATCACTTGGAGAAGTGACAAATGCAGATTGAGCGGACGGGTGAACACAATCGTCAATTTGTTTGATGAACACCAGGGGGCGATAAACATATCATAACGGCTGGGCGATTGAGAATGGATCGAGTCTATTAGCAAAAACTCTTTTATTTGCAAAAAACGTGTGATTAATATGTGGTAATTTGCATGTGAAAATATGAGCTTGGGGCAAATTTGCTGGCCAAATGTTTGCCGCTACATTTTTCTAAGGGCCTACAAGGGATATTACATATATCACAAAGGGAGGAATTCATGAGGAATGATAATTTTCACATACTGTCTGTGTTGCTGTAGCAAAAGATGCACTTAAAGAACTATGGAAATTACTGTAGGTAATGATGCAAATACATTCAAAAATCTATGCTGATGCAATTTTACTTTCTGCAGACAGTAACAGTGCAATTGTGAATGTTGAGAATGAGGAGCAATCAATATAGATAATTTACTGTATAAAGAAAAGAGACATTACAAAGACTTAATTTAAATACAATGGAGCGCTATTCTGAATTTAGCTTCTGGTTGACAGGTGGCTAGTGAATAAGAATCAGGTTTTTGCACTGAGAAATCGCAAATAATAGCGAAGTCTTATGTTAATGAACGAAAGATGTTTCATTTCTGGTTGAGTCTATGTAAGGTTTCCATGGATATGGATGGGTTAGCATTCTAACAGTGCTAACGGCGAGTGTCAGCGAGGTTGCTGACACTGCACAAGGCCATGCATGGCTGAACTGTGTGTGTATGTGTGAAGGCGCCTTTGGGACAGTCCGAGATATGTTTATTCTTGAGCAGCTGACTGAATAACATTTTCGAAGTGCATCTGAATGTCAAATTTCCTTTGCTCGTCGATTCTGCTGTCTCTTTCGCTATCTCGTCCTCCTCTTAATCTCTCTCCTTCAGCATGTCTGTTTGATGTGACACATTCTTGTGTCCATTAGCACTGTTATGCTTTGCCAAAATGAGCCGATTCTCTGTTTCCAACCGCCAGTGACAGCATGAATACATGAATATAGACTGAGTTCTGTGACTCATAATCATAAGGCTTTTATAAGAGCTAAGTGCTTTACAGTTGAAAGAAGAAAAGAGAGAGAGCGGGAAGCAAAATTTAAGTCACAAAAAGAGGAAAAGAATGGAACAGAATCATGGATAGAGAATAAAGAGGAGCAGGGGAGCTTTGATATGGGAAAGGAAGTAGAGCTG
>JAFVLL020030614.1:0-10606 GCA_021397915.2 Tor tambroides | reverse complement strand
AAATAATTTAATAAATGCATATTTACAATTTAAGCACTTAACTAAAATAAGTATTATTATTTATTATTATAAAATAAATAACTAGAGAAGTTATTACTATGATGCATGCTCGTGCTCTCAAGTGGCCAAGACTGCAAGTGTGTGTATTTGGACAGGCCAAATACATTAATAAGTTCACTTCATTAATAAGTTAGGTTATTCTCAAGTCAAACCTGTCTGAAATAACACACTTCACATACTTTTAACAGCCTGATTTTCACTTTTACAAATATCTGCGGTTATTGTTTAGAAATACGATTTTTGAGCTACTTCTAATATTTCAAAGTGACTTCGAAGTTTTCATTCATTTTCAAGAGTATTCCAAGCTATCGTCTGCTGAAAAGGGAACATCAGTGCAGGTTAAACAAAACTCCTGAAACTGATCGGGACTTTAGATTTAGCTCTACTCAAATCTCATTTGATAATTCTTGCCCATAAATTGTAGACAAATAATGTGACATTTCTGTTTTATTATTCCCACTTGTATAACCTTCCAAAACACCCACTATCCCTCCCTATGCTGACTTTATAAGTGAAGTACCAGAAAAAGATATGGCAGGGATGTTGATTTCCTCAGTCATTCCAATCTGTTGAATCCATTCACTAAAAAGATGAATTCAGCAACTCTTTCTGCATGTAGGCTATTCTATCATTACACCACTAGATGGCGACCAATGAGTGTTTTCTGTGCCTGTAAACCGCGGTAACCTACCCCCTACAATAAAGGAAACGCAGTAGTTGTTCAGCATGAAATAAATTACGCAATATTGATGTGGTCGCGTCCCGTAGCCGCAGCTGTATCCCTTATCAGCCTCAACCCAAGACAGCAACACAGACAGGATCATGACACTCGGAGAGAACTTTTAAAGTTTTAACCACTTAAGAGTGGTGAAAAAGTGAAGTGGAAAGAGACCAACAGGACCAACTTGCTGCAGACCAATAGTACACCCCTCTGTGATTCAAGTAAGTTTTAGTGATTTAATTGCCTGAGATTCCTCTCTTTTTTCCGTTGTTCTCTACTCTACTACTGTAGGTCTAATAAAGGTTTCTCTGACTTGCATCCCAATCGTCATGTTTTTGACTGACAACATGTCAAATATATCTGTTTGCTATTTTACTTTTTGCTCAGTATGGAGCATCCAAAAGCCAGCACTCAGTTAATTTCATTCAGCATTATTTAGCTCTTCCCAGTGCTGAAACTGTCATGGGTCCTTAGTTTTTATTGTTTAAATGCTTATCTCAATGTAAAAGGATTATTTAATGCTTATGAATTTAAAAACAAAGCTACTAGTTTTACTCTTTTAGCCCCCTTTTCAGAAACATGTGGCCTTGGGTTCATTCATGGGTTACAGAATTGGGGAAAGTTGCAGCATACCAAAAACAAAACAAAAAAACAACAATACTTATGGAGAAAGTGGGCTTAAATAGCCTACTAGACATTTATTGAAGGTAATGGACCTGTTGGTGAGATGCAAAATAAGTCTTATTAATATACTATTTGGCGACTACTTATTTATATACCTATATTTTAATTTTATTTAATATTTTAATTGTTTTTTTGTGGATTGTAGCAATCAACATATAGTAAGGGGGAGTTTGATCAAACAATATTTCTAAAATGCAATGCACTGTTTTGTCAATATAAGAAAATGTGAATAAAGAAACATGGATTTATGCTAATTCTTGTAACTGCTGCACTATGAATTACTGTGTTATCTACTGCTTGTCATTGTAAATGTTAACAAAAGTGTCTTAAGTGATAACACTTTGTTTCTAGTGATAAAATCAGAAATCAGAAAGAGCTTTATTGCCAGGTATGTTTACACATACGAGGAATTTGTTTTGGTGACAGAAGCTTCCACAGTACAAACAGAATGACAAGACAGATAATAAAAAGAATAAAACAGGATAAGTAATAGGAAAATAACAATATACAAAAATTAAATACAAAAAAGACAATAGATGGCATTTGTGTATACAGGTAATATGTACAAATGCAAGGAAATGTAAACAAGTACATTTGTTAAATAAATGTATAATAGAGTTGTGTGTTCCGTGTTTATTGTCGAGTGTTGATGAGATGGATTGCCTGAGAGAAGAAACTGTTTCTGTGTCTGGTCGTTTTGGTGCTCAGAGCTCTGTAGCGTCGACCAGACGGTAACAGTTCAAAGAGGGAGTGTGCTGGATGTGAGGGGTTCAGAGTGATTTTACCAGCCCTTTTGCTTGTCCAGATGTTGTAGGATATAAGGCAGTTCCATGTTGACTGCATCCACAGACCTGTTTGCTCGGTAAGCAAACTGCAGGGGGTCCAGCAAGGTCCTTCAGATAAGCCAAAACCAGTCTCTCAAATGACTTCATGACCACAGATGTTAAAGCCACAGGTCTGTAGTCATTTAGTCCTGTGATTTGGGGTTTCTTTGGGGATGATGGAGTGTTTGAAGCAGTATTACGCTGTATTTTAACTTAGTTTTTTAATCCTTTCCCCAACTAAACTAAAAGAGAGAGTTAGAGAACCTTTAAAGAACTATACAGGGGCTTAATGGGTTCTTTGTATCACAGTGGTGCTATATAGCACCTTAACCACACTGAAGAGCCACTGAAAAACCACAAAGCACAAAGTGTGAGACATAACCACCAGACTGTCTGTACCATCAGATGTCATTCTGAATAACCATATATGAGTGCATCCCTAATATTTGATGTTTTAAAATCCATGAGCTGATCTTTAGTGTCTTCTCTACAAGCCTTAAAGGGGACTTCTGCGTAACTACTGTTTTTTTTCTTTCCAATTATTTTTTTAAGTTACTGGGTCTGTAAAGAAACAGAAAAGTGACTTTAGTGAGCCCCGACACGACAAAGTACAATGTCCTTTATGAAAAAGTCATGTAAAGACATGAGGAAATTCATAAACAAGTAAAGAGCTTCATACCTGGAGACAGGAGGGTTTTCTTTGGCTTCTTCAAGCTGCTGATTCACGTTCCTGACAATAAGCACCAATAACACAATTACAAGATGCAAATCAAATCAAAATCAAATCAAATAAAACAATGCTGAATTCAAAACTACATGCACACATTTCAGGTTTATACATGTAAACCACATTCTATGACATTATTGTAAACATTCAAAAACAAGCAAATAATTTAATAATTAAAGGGTTACTCCACCCCAAAATGAAAATTGTCATTAATCTCTTACCCCCATGTCTTCCAAACCCGTAAAAGCTTTGTTCGTCTTCTGAACACAATTTAAGATATTTTGGATGAAAACCGGGAGGTTTGTGACTGTCCCACTGACTGCCAAACAATTAACACTGTCAAGGCACAGAAAAGTATGAAAGACATCGTCAGAATAGTCCATCAGCCATCAGTGATTCAATCTGTATTTTATGAAGCGACAAGAACACTTTTTGTATGCAAAGAAAATAAAAATAACTTTATTCAACAATTCGTCTCCTCTGCGTCACCGTAGCGTTATTTTGGAGAACATCCACTGGACGCAAATAGCATACGCGGTTGTGTGTCAGCCGTGCCACATGGATATGTTTCTATGTGCATTTACGCTTTGATTTGAATGAAAACAGCGTATCCTTGTGGCGCGGCTGACACAGAACAGCGTATGCAGTTTGCGTCCAGTGAATATTCTCCAAAATAGCACTAAGCTGATGCAGAGAGACAGAGAGGAGAAGAATTGTAGAATAAATTGTTTGTTTTTTTCTTTGCGTACAAAAAAATATTCTCGCCACTTCATAACATTACGGTTGAACCCCCAGACTATTCAGACGATGTCTTTCATACTTTTCTGTGCCTTGACAGTGTTAATTGTTTGGCAGTCAATGGGACAGTCACGAACCTCCCGGTTTTCATCCAAAATATCTTAAATTGTGTTCCGAAGACGAACAAAGCTTTTACGGGTTTGGAACGACATGGGGGTAAGTGATTAATGACACAATTTTCATTTTGGGGTGGAGTAACCCTTAAACACATTTAATTGCACCACACTATTCTTAAGCCACTTTAAAAACAGCCAATCATTCTGCTCCTGGTTTGAGGTTTACAGTAAACTTGGATTAACTTTCATCAACTTGCTCCAAAAATGAACTGTAGCTGATAATTTTTTTTTTTCTGGTGCCAAAAAACCCAAACAAACAAAAAATGTAGACAATCAAAGTGAATCCATTTACCATTAGCTAACTCTATGACCTTGTTTAAACTGTTATTAAAATCTGTTTCAGGTGATCTGATCACAGTTATGCTCTGTATTTTTTCTAGCTATATTTCTTTCTATATTCAGAACTGAGCATAACTAGAAACGTTATTTGTCTACAGAAGTTAAGACCTTGTTAAGATCCCAAATAAGCACCAATTAATGGGTCCCATTACATAATTGATGCTTATTTGGGCTAATATTTGGTGTTACACATGGCATTAGGTCTCATCAGGGTTTGTTCTAAAAAAAAAATCTTTAAGCATTTATTTTGAATGCTGTAAGTAACTTTTACAATTAAAAATGTGTATATAAGAACTAAAGATGCATATTGCTTGTTTACTGGGTTTTTGGCTCAAAGCAGCAGTGGATGAAACTTATGCATTATTCAGTCTAAATCATAGGCAATCACTCAAACACACACAAAAAAAAAAATTAATATGAACAAATATTAGATTATGTATTGTTTATAGGGTTAGTTCACCCAAAATGAAAATTCTGTCATTAATTACTCACCCTCATGTTGTTCCAAACCCGTAAGACCTTCGTTCATCTTTGGAGAGTACCTCAGAACGTATTTGACGTAATCAGCGTTGTTTACACTTAGGGGAAAGCATGCGTATGCGTTGTGATACTCTCTAAAATGTCGGACGACGTAACTCGGGGGAGAAGAATGGTTGAGTAAATTGTTATTCTTGTTTCCTTTGCGCGAAAAAAAGTATTCTCGCAGCATCGCAAAACTGAAGTTGAGCCACTGATGTCACATGGACTGTTTTACCGATGTATTTACTACGTTTCTGGACCTGGGAACATTTCAGTTGTGTTGCTGTCTATGGAGTGTCAGATAGCTCTCGGATTTCATCAAAAATATCTCAATTTGTGTTTCTGAAGATGAACGAAGGTCTTACGGGTTTGGAACGACATGAGGGTGAGTAATTAATGACAGAATTTTCATTTTGGGGTGAAGTAACCCTTTAACACAGGGGTCTCCAACACATCGCTCGCGAGCAACCAGTAGCTCGTGGCCTGATTGAATGTAGCTCGTCAAGATGTACTTTTCATCCAGTCAGAGTGAGCTAATTTAGACAGGTGTTCCACCCCTCCAATGCAAATTAATTATTTGTTTTGACATATCTGCCATGGGGTTATTTTAATTATCCCGTTTCATATTTTAATTATCATTAAATGATCATACTGCTCATCGTTAAGCAAAGTCTCACGCAGGCGCAACACGCAGAATAGGTTTTGTTTTGTGTGAAAATTTGACTGAAGGCAGATTGATGAGAGAAATTATGAAAGAATGTATGATTGAATGAATGGATAATAGGGAACCGACTGTCTTTAGAAAAGTTTCGATGGCATTTGCTTTTCATCTTACCTCCGTGTAATGCGCAGCGCTGCTTTGTTTACAGAGGTTACAGTGAAAACAGCTCTATTTCTGCTGTTCCACAAGCACCATCTGCTGTCAGACAGTGGATTTACATTTTCATTCAGCCTGTCTGCCTTTGTTATCCGAAGTGTTGAGATTTTTAGAAGGCATATTAGCTTATGTAGAAGATAAAATATAGGCATAATTCATCATTCTGATTCATCCTTTTCATTAAAAAAAAGATAGCATAAAGTCTAAAATGTGAGGTTTATCATTTTATAAAACCTTTTCTTAAGAACATTATTCAAACATGTAGTACATGTCAGAAGATAACGTTATATTTTTTGTCTGTTTAAAATCTGGACATCGTTGTTAATGATTACATTTCAATGTTTATGCACAAAAAAAGCATAGTGCTGTTAGTTTTATTTGTTGGTTTTCGACATATAACTTGAAATGTGAAATGATTTCAGTGTATCAGTACATTTTGAACATTTCCAGCACATTTTAACAATGCTGCGTATAACAGTTTGGATTGATACATTAAGAGATTTAAGTTTTGTACAACATGGGTAGCTCTCAGCCGCTTTCCTTTTTAAAAAGTAGCTCTTGAATGAAATAAGGTTGGAGACCCCTGGTTTAACAGATCATTAGAACTGCAGCGCTCATATTCATCACTGAAAGCATAAATGTAAGTGATACTTGCCTTCCTGCGTTTCCTGAAGCAACAAACAACCCCACAGCTGACAATACCTAGAATTATTATTATTATTATTATTATTATTATTATTATTATTGCTGCATATAACCATCGGCGTTCAGAGAAGTTGTGAGGTTTTGGGGTGAAGGCACGGGGTGGTTGTGTACTCGAGCAAAGTGGTTCTGTAAGGTGCAATAAGAAAAGAAACAATTAGTGGATTTTGAAGTGCTAATCAAATAACCCTTCACTAGTTACCACCTTAAAACTTCACTGACCAGTCCTACTTCAGCAACTGCTATCATCAGTCAAATGATCAGACAAGCTTTTGCTCAATTCAAATTAAAGTCTATCTTGGGAAGTTCAAGCTATCAAATGATGCGTCACATCCTTACATCAGTAAGATCTCCTAAATGTTACCACATATAATTGTTTTCAACGGAGGCTTTTGCAGAAAGCATTTCTGTGTTTGGATTCAGTCTCTGCAGCTTAAAGATGTTACTGTGTAATTAAATTATTTTTTTTTTTAATTATTTTAATTTCTTGAAAACAGCAGAATTATTTATAGTGTTGCAAGTCATTCCAGCACAACTTTAAAACCATTTATATTATTTTTCTCCTAATCCTGATTGTGGAACATTACAGGCAAACAGACATATTAGATTAACATACTCACTGTTGACAACAAGTGTAGCTTTTAGCTCAGACACACTATTTCCAAAGATTTTTGCTACATAGAGTCCTGAGTTTCTGGAGCTGACACGCAGAAGAATCAAGGACACATTTCCTTCTTCAACTCTCAGTGAGACTCCCGGTGTTTCCACGACATTACAGTCCCCACAGTCGGCACAGCGACAGTACCGCGCAATCACATTTTTCTGATTTTCTCTTGTAAAAGTTATCTTCACTTGATCGGCTCTGTCCAGGTCAGGAGTTTTGAAGGATATGGTAACATTTTCTCCATCAGCTGCCTCCAAATTCAGTTCAGCATCACACACAGCGACTGTTTGGGACAGAAAGAAAATATTTATTATGGTTTTAAAGTTATGTATTCCAACAGCCCAATCAGTAAGGCAGAAGTACTACATTTGGCACCAAACCTGATTTTGTATTAGATTTTCTCAAAGGAACTGAATGTATTGAAGGGATCCCCTATGGTATAATTTATTTAAAATACATTTACTTCATACTAAGCATACTTCAAATCCATTAACATATTTATTGACGTATCTTTTAAGACTTACTGATATAAAATTATATTAAACATTATTTGGAGTATTTCTTTATTGCACAAAGCACATTTCATAATATTATGCCTCAATCAACACAAACTCAGCACACCTGAGCAATTAATAGGTGCGTAAGAAAAAACTCAAACAATGATGTGGAATCCAGTAAATAAAGATCCCGCACACTATAAGTCCATGCTAAATATAGAAATTTATTACAAAAAACAAGCTTGATGAAGGTCAGTGGACCGAAACGTCGCTGTTTTTTGTAATAAATTTCTATATTTAGCATGGACTTATAGTGTGCGGTATCTTCTTTATTTAATAATATTATGCCTAAAATGTGTTTTAATATCACTATTAATAAGGACTGTATGACCTTTGTATAATATCGGTCTTTAAATGCAAGATATTTAAAGTGTACCTGAAGTATACTTGCAATAGTTCCCCTTTAGCACAATCAGATATACTTCAGTGTATCCTTAGTTTGACTTCAGCACTACTTTTGCACAAATAAAGTGCATTAAGTACAAAATTAGTATACTAAAAGTACATATTTTTATTAAGCACATAAATATATAAATGTATCTGTAAACATAGCACAAAATAAATGTATTTCGAATACATTTTATTATTTCTTTTCACTGGGGCCATGACACGAGGAATCAAATTTCCCTTGATCTTCTGACTCACAGTCATTGTAATATAAAAATATATTACTTAAGGTTGAGACCATAAAAAATTCCTCAATACAAAAAAAGAATTTGATTTGTTGTTTTTACTTCCACTATATTTTAATCAGGTCAGGATCACTGTTAAGTCCTGCCCTAACTAGGGCAGAGGAGTAATAAAATAATGTAAAAGAAAATAATTTAACTTGTTTGAGCTACCGTCTCCTGTCTAAGCACTTTTCAGTCTATGCCATTTTAATGAAGACAGAAGAAAAGTTTATTTAGAAAAAAGTCAAATGGATTAATACAAAAAAAAAAAAAAAAAAAAAATTGTAAGGGAAGGGTTACAACCCTAACCCTAGAGAGAGCAAGACCTAAACAACAAACAAAAAAGCCCCTACCTGGTTTATTAAAACTAAGCTCGTCAAAGAACATTAAAAACAAAAGGCAGAAAGCTACAACTAGACAACTAGCTCCCTCTCTAAAGCAAAAAACAGGAGAAGAACAACAGTATTTAATCAAAATGGTGTCCAAGGCTTCCTCAATCAAAGTCTGTAAAGCCACGGCAGGAAATGGCAGCCAAATAATACAACACCGAGTAAGCAGGTGACACTCATGCAAGAACTCACATAAAGTGATCACTGTATAAATATACATTTATGCTTATTAAGAGCACCAAGTGATTTTCTTTGATGAACATTAAATGACAGAGAGCAGCAAATTAGGGTGTTATCAGTTTAAGATCTAATGCACACATATAATATACTGATACACATCTGATTTTCTCATCTGAAGTTACTGAAGTGTGTTAAGATATTTTGTGTATGTATTCTTGTTTTTGTTCCACGTTAGCTTCCTGACCCCTAATTTTTGCCTTTTACAAAAGCCACAAAGCCTTCTAAGACGACAGTAAAGGCTTATGTCACGCCTGAGCTGTAGTTAGGATGAAACTTGAAAGTTAAGTTGCACAACATAAATGCAATGTTTAGGTTTTATTATTATTTTTATTACTATTATTTTGATGTATGCCTTAGTTTTATGTTGTAATATGTTTATCTTTTTTAAAGTAATTTGAAATTGATTTTTAAAATATTATCAAATTTTATCAAATAATATCAAATTTTATTTGATTTTTTTATTGATATATTTGTATTTGCATTATGAGTGTAATATGGCAATTAAATGGGTTAAGTTAAATGGGTTTAGTTTTCACAGTTATTAATGTATGCAATTTCAGCAATAAAAATCATTTTGAGAGACCCGTCTTATTTTCTCTTGTATATTTAGTATTGCTGTTTAATAAAGAAAAAGTTCTTCTTATCTGATTAGCTTACTCGATTAATCGATGGAATAACTGGTAGAATACTCGATTACTAAAATAATCAACAGCCTACTGTGTTCACGTGAATACTTGCCAAGATGGGCATTTTGACGTGTGTTTATTTGACGGTCAACAAGAAGTTCATTCAGTGCTCTTGTCTTTCAGACAGCACATGCATATACTGAAATAGGTTCTTTTTGCTGCTTACAGCAAACATCACTTGATTTAATCAGCCAGGTGAAATTCAGACTCACAGGAATGCAAATGATAATCTTTTGTGATGGCAAAGCATGATAACGTCATATCAGCATAACCGAGGCAATAGATTGACAAATTTAAACTAATTTATCATGAGCAGCAGAGGCTAGATTTATGCTTCTAACTGAGAGATAATTTGCAGGACTTTTCCCTGTTTAGAGTTAATCTAACAGCCTATCACACAGCATAAAATAAGCACGACAACAGCCAGTCAACCTGCAATTTTTGGCTTGCATGTCAAAGTACATGCCCAGTGAAAAAAATTTCACATTTTTGCATTGACTAGGCTAGATCTGACAATAGCTATTAATGAAAATTACAACAAAACAATAGTTACAAAAGACTGGTGGCTTTGATGTGCACAGCTCATACAGGGTCATGTTTGCCCCCTCTTACGGGGAGTTTCATTCATTATGGTGACATTTTTGTACAAGTCCCTGTTCATTTCTGTCCACATGTCAAATTAAATGTGATAAAAAAGTGCCCTTGTTAACAATGAGACACGGGTACAAATAAAAATACTGTTCACAAAAAACAATACATAAGTAAGAAATTCATAAGAAATGAATGTGTTCATCAGTAGTTGATGAAATGTTGAAACACGTCTTAAACCTGAGATGATCTTTGTAAATCCATTGGTTAAATCAAATGCTGTGTAGCCACCTGACTAATGACCGATCTCTGTGTGAATGTCCACAAAACTTGAAGACTTTCTGAATATTATATATGTAAGGAATAATTGACGACGGGCCGTTGAATTATTAGAAAAATAATGCACACCCGAGGTGGTGATGCGGCCACGACGCGAAGCGGAGT
>JAFVLL020030613.1:0-30694 GCA_021397915.2 Tor tambroides | reverse complement strand
AGCATGGGATGCTGGTTTGAGCTGGTTTAAACTGGTCCTTTGCTGGTTTATGCTGGTCCTTAGCTGGTTTAAGCTGGTCATGTGCTGGTCCTAAACTGGTCCGACCAGCTAAGGGCCAGTTTAAACTTTCTGTTACAACTCTGAGTGAGAACCGCTTCAGACGACTCAGCGCATGCGGCAGGGAACTGAACGAATCATTCAAACTGATTCGCGAACCGATTCACTGGTCTGCCAAACGGTTTGATCACGCTTTTGAACAGAATTGACTCAAAAGAATGAATCATTCGCGAATGGGCATCGCTCATTGCCCAGAGAAAAGTAAACGGCGCGTTTGGAATAAACGGAAGCATATTTAATTTGTATTGCATTAAGATAAAGTAACGAGAGGAGCGTCACCCACAGTAACGAAGTAAAACTACCGTTTTTCACTAAAAATGTACTTGAGTAAAAGTACCCATTTTTAAATATACTCTAAAAGCATTAGTTACCCAAAAAATGTACTCAAGTAAATGTAACGAAGTAAATGTAACTTGTTACTACCCACCTCTGATGAGTCGTGAGAAAGTAATAAATAATATAATAAGAAAACACCTGAGAAATGGCCTAAGTCATTGTGAATTTAGTTTGTAATCATACTCTGTGGCTTTGTAGTTTAATCGATGTTTTGTTAGGCTATTTGATGTTGAATGCAGTAAATATAATCCCCCCCCCCCCATGTTTTAACTAGAGATGCAAGATTACATTTTTCTTGGCCAATTCCGATTTTTTTCGTAAGTGTGACCCGATTCTTGCCGATTCCAATTTTCTTTCCAAGAAAGTGAAAGTGAAAGAACTATAATTTACACCATATACAAACAAAAATCTATACTTTTTTTCAATGCAAAAAAAAATAATAAAGAGAAAAAGAAATAATAATAATAACAATAATATAATAATAATAATTTACATAGTAAAAAAAAAAAAAAATTACAGTTGCTCCAATCTGGACTAAGGTACAGATGCTCTCTCACTTAAACAACTCTCAAAATAAAGTGCTCTGTGACTACAAAGAGGTAGAAATAACAATTAACTGAAAATGAGTTGCTGTATATAACAAAACAGATGTCATTTCCCACTGTCTTGTTGGTCATTTTTCCCCCTAACCTTATTAAATGTGTCATCTTTCGCATCAAAATCTTACATTGTGTCAATTAATTCAGTTAGAATAATAAGAAACTGTAGAGTTGTTAGCGTTCAAATGAAATCGGTATCAACAAACTCCCATCTTTCCACTGCTGAGGAAACAGAAGCTGCATCTGAAGTGGCGTTAGATGCATTTACAGACAGTTTGATGAAGCTGAGGTGCCATAAATGCATTTACTCTGCAAAATTTCAAAAGCATAAATAATGTTATAAGATTAATGTTTGAAATATTTTAAACTTAAGAATAAGAAATGTTGTGGGAAATGCAATGATACTTTTAAATATGAAACCAAACCAACAGTAGGTGGCAGAAAATGACTGTTTTACAGTTTTCACATTTACTAAGACACTAAACCCCATTCTCTAAACCAAATTCTCAATAGCCTAAACTAATTTTTGCAAAACTCTAAACACATTCTCATTCACTAAGACACAATTTGCACTGTGATGAACTTGTGATGCAAAACCCTAAACACAAGAAATCAAAAGTTAAGCACAACTGCAACACAACTGTCATCGATTAAACACTATAATTCAAAATTGTTCAAACTTGTTTGTAAATATGTCAATAAGCCAGTTCAAAGTGCACAGATGGTACGGATGCATCCATTAACAATGCATAACAATCTGAGAGGTGGAGAAAGAGTGCATATGAGGTGGAGGAAGAAGAGGATGAGGAAAAGCAAGACCAAGAACAGTCATTTCAGACGAAATCAGAGCTACTGTGATAGACCATGTTCTTGTGCATGGAAAGCCAGAGGAAGGACAAAGAGTTCAGCCTAATTTGAGCAGATTCTCTGTGGCCACCATGATCAGTTGGAAAGTTCAGAAGAACAGCAAAAGTAGAGTGGAAAAGATTTTTTTATACGCTTTATATTGGTCATTTCTCTCTCTCTCTCACACACACACACACATGCATAAATATATACAACAAAACAACACCTAAGTTTGGTGAATACACCAAAAACAAAAAAGGTTACTCTCAAAAAGGAAAAAAAACATGTATATATCTGTATCTGTGTGTTTGTGTGTGTGTGTTTTGTTGCAAAATATTTACTATATGCAATAAACTTTTTTTTTTTTTCATTACTAGATGCTCTGGACACTGTGTTCTCCAATTTTTTTGATGTAGTGTCTAATAAATGATCTGTAGAACAGGCAGCTCTCATAACCAATAATAAAGGCCTTTCAACGCACCTGTTTAGTGTAAATACAAATGGACAAAAACTGATTGATTAGTTTTGATTTTGATTAGTAATATGCTTCATTTGGCATGATGCATTAATTCTCAATTTTAAAAAAAAATGGACCCTTACGACTGGTTTTGTGGTCCAGGGTCACATATGCAATGGTGACATGTCCTTAACACCTTTATTGTCTTGCATTTATCTTTCCTCAGAGAAACACTATCTCCAGTTTGTTTACACTGTGCTCACCAAACCTGATGGGTTCTCCGGTCCTGTGTTCAGTGCAGTGGGTGTGTGTAATGACAGACAGATCTCTTACTACAGCAGTGAAGAAGGAACCTGGAAAAGAGACTGTTTGGATGCAGAAATCTGGAGAGATAATGAAGAACCAGATGTTTCTAGAGACTGGTTTCTACATCTGGTTAACACTCTGGCAAACTGCACAAGCTCCACATGTGATGGTGAATTCATTGGATTTTATTGGAATGACACTGATATATTTTTAAGTGTTCAATTGGTTTTATGGGCCACTGTATTTTTGAAATTGCAACCTATTTTTTAAATTTAAATAATTTTTGTTGTTTTTTATTTATTTATTAACTTACATGTTTAGGCCTCCACACACTACAGAGGAGAGTCGGCTGTGAGGTGGATAAATGTCCAGATGGATCAGTGATGAATGTGAATGCATTTGATGAGTACGGATATGATGGAGAGGATTTTATTGTCTTTAATTATTACACAATGCAGTGGATTGATAAAAGTCCAAAGGCAAAAGAAACCAAAATGAAATGGGATGCTGACGGATTTCACAATCAGTATCTCCAGTCAAACCTCAAGAACTGCATGGACTGGATCTCCACATTTAATGCTTCGATAAGCAGTATGTGTTGCTCTGACGACTTCAGTGTTTTGAACTCAATCATTTATGTCTTTTTGTTCAGAATCAGGTGTTTTCTGAGTGGTTCCAATATCCTTTATTCGTGATGTGCTTCTTATTGCAGCTCCTCCAGCTCTTCACATGTTTGCATCTGCAGCTCCTCATGACCAAAGCAAGCTGATTCTGACCTGTCTGGCCACTGGTTTCTACCCCAAACACATAGAGATGAAGATCACACTAAACAACATTACACTCCAGCCCTTCAGCTCTACTGGAGTCAGACCAAATGATGATCAAACCTTTCAGATGAGAACCAGTGTGGAGATACACAGAGATGAGAAACAGGGTTATGAGTGTCGTGTCCTGCAAAACAATCTGACATTAACAACATCATGGGGTAAATATGACCATTTTAACAGACTTTAATATTGTGTGCAAAATTGTTGCACAGTAGCTTCCTACTCCAGCTGGCAGCTCAGAATTTCTCAAGACATAGTATTTACTTGTTGCATGAATTTATAGAGTATAGAATTAGAACATTGTATGTTTATTATTATTTTTTTCCTGCAGATGGAAGTCTGGAATCTAGACAGCATTATTGGGCAGCAGTAGCTGCAGGTGCTTTTGTGATTGCAGATCTATGCATCATGTCTTTAATCTACAAAAACAGAAGGTTCAGTGGTGAGTTTATATTAATTAAAGGAATAATTGACCCAGAACTGAAAATTGTCATTATTTACTTGTCCTCATATAAATCCATATTATTCATCTTATACACAAAAATAGACATTTTTGACGAATAGTCACACTCCGCCATCCAACAACTGCAAACAGGACAAACATTATAAAAGCATGTTTCAAATGTCATTTTTTCTCATTCTCTTTTGTCTTTAACCTGAGATGAATTATTTAATGTAATATTTATTCAGCATTTAAATATGAAGACCATGCTGTAAAATCTAGTACCTTAAAGGCTTATGAGTTTAATATGCTCATGAGTGGGGTTTATCAAGTGAAACATATCAGCATGAGCTGATGCTAATGCTAAAGTTTTCTAATAATATATTGTATCATCTCTAGGCTAGATGAACTTGGTTCCACCACAGAACATTGTGAGAACATTACCTCAGGGTCAGCAGATCTCCCGACTGCAAGTGATTCACATGAGAGCAGTGAATCAGAAACACTGGTGCAGATGATCCTCAGATCTCCATTTGCTATTCATGTCCTTCAGTGACAAGCAGGATCCTGGATGTCTGTTGTTTTAACGACGCTATCAAGTATGTCACTCAGCACTCACTCTGCAGAAACCTCACAAAAACAGTTGACAATGTATATATTTTGTAGCCAAAAACTTTTGCAAATACAGTACAGCAGTGATGCTTAAGTGAAGGGTCAATGAGAAATGGGTTTATTTAAACAGCTCAAAAACCAAAGTATATGAAAGTTGCACACATCCCACAAACACAAATGGGCTCAGGTGCAGGACAAAAAGATCAAAATATAGCAAAAAAACAAACATGATGTCCGCCCGCTGAATTAACTGCTCCATAAAAGAATTTTTTATTAAAAATAATAAAAAAAATTCTTTTATGGAGGAGTTAATTCAGTGTGCGGACATCATGTTTGTTTATTTAAACAGCACCAGCTCTGTGCTGCAAACCATGATTTAGTCTGGTTGTGCCATAAATATTTCAGCATTTCTCCATTAAAATTAGCTGAAAAGAACCTCCAACCATTAATGAATCCAGTAGTTACTTGACCAGCTGGTGTGACCCCCACCCCCCTCATCTTGATTGTATTATGCACTTTAAATCAAGCAATAAGCCCCAAGCTGTGGTTTACAGTGAATTTATAACAGCTAAGGGGTGTTGTTAGGCACAAAAAAAAAAAAAAGACAAGACACATACACAGGGTAAGTGTGCCATGTGGGTGGACCGGGTTGCTGGCTTACTTTTTTAATGCATCACAAACTAGCTGAGACATACAATCTGATTCTGATAAACTTTAATCTGATTCTTTTCTTGTCTGTAAAATATGCAGTGATTCTATCACCTTTTGGCATTTCCATTGTTGTTCCTTGTTACAAAATGCACTTTACAATTTGCAGTTCTTTTAGTATTATTTTTGAAAATGTTTTCTTCAGTGTGTGAATAAAAACTGTAACACGTATAAAACATTGTGTAGCTAATATAACAAGAAACTATAACAAAACAATAAAAACATTGTGTATTATGCTATGTTGTTTGTTGTCTTTAACTGTTGGTAAAATTTTATTTTTTTTAATCTACACAACTTTTTTTTTTTTGAATTTTCTTTTTATTAAAAGCCCACCTGTCTGAAACTGCACATTGCTGTTAATTCCTGCTGGTCCACATCTGATTGTGTATTGACTTTACCTGAAAAAAATGTTTTGAAATTGTGTGATTGTCTATGCACTAATTGTTCAAACACTGCAAATTCAAATAAACATCTTTTCAAAGACTTGTGTAAAATGACATCTGTAAAAATGTCCTAATTTTGTGAGCTCATGGGCTGACTAACTACTAGCTAGCAACAGTTTGCTTTGCATGTTAAATAATAATAGTCTGTCTTCAACACAAGCAAAAGCCCCAATACAACAGTGTATGATATGGTAACCCAACACATCTAAATTGAAAGATCTTGATTCATGTTGACTGAATTACATACCATATTCATTGTTCCTGGACAGATATGACAGGTTTCTGATGGCTCTATTTACCCATTTAAATCAGATACTGAAGAAGTCTGAGCTGTAAAAGTGTCGTCTGTGCTAATTAAGAAAAAAAAAAATCATGCCGGATAAATTGTATCACTTCATTACCATAGCAGCCCACACTTACGCATCCACTTGTAACACCGCCATCTTGCCCCCCTTGATTCTCAGTGACCCTCCAGGACCGAAGTTGCCCATCCCTGGCCCGGACCTTTACATTTTTATACATTTTCTTGTTTATTCTGTAATGCATGAATTATGCACCTCATTGAAGGTACATTGTAAATTAGACACATTATTTTTACATCAGTAGTTATATGTTACATTAATATTTGTGAAAAAGGAAAACATTTTATAGCCCAAGCAACATCAACTAAAGGAATATCATGTTGTAATGTCAGAAATGTACACTGATCTCAAAAAAAAAAAAAATATATATATATAAACAAGAAAGTATATATTATCATGCTGTGCAAAGATGATTTAGGATGATTCTGTACATACAATTCAAATAAAACATTCTAAAACCATCAAAATCAGATGCATTCAGATGAATTGTAAACATAATCAGATATCATGGCAGCAACATGTACAAAGTAGTTTTGAAATTTATATTTACATTCTGATGTTTTTAATATCTATTCTAGAAGTTTACATTTCACAACTATATATTTTTGTTCCAAGTTCCTCAGTAAACCTCTATCAAAACCAACAGGGAATCTAGCAATGACATTCTCTCCAGAAATCAATATTTTTGATGTTTGGTCTTGCACCATGTCAGTCATTTCTTTAGCAATGCATTTAAGACACAGCGTCATGAGCACTGGAGTCAGAGGGCAGCCCCGGCACAGTAATTTGTATTTACGCTGTTGGTCAGGACCCTGTTAAGGATGTCTATTTTTAATTTATTGGATAAAGGTGGGGTTGTCCTGTCTCTATCCATTTCTTTTGCCACACACCCCCTTAAGACAGTCCACCTGAGCTTTACTGATTGCTCTTTGAAGGTAAACAACACTGTGTTATTATTTCCGTCATCTGTGTAGTCCTCTGAATGGGACTCCATGTGGTCATAAAGCCACCTGGCCATGATGGTGGCTAAGATCAGATAGTCAACATTAAAACTGTAGTGAGTCTCAGATACTTTGAAAGCTTTACTGAAAGACTCTGGGATGCTCATTGATTGCTCAAGTATATTGTGATGAGCACACAGATATGGAATCAGAGCATATGCGTTATCCAGATAGCATGAGACTGGTATACCATCTGGACGCTTAACGTGTTTTTGGATTACTGCCAAAGACTGAATTGCACTTTCAACCTCCCTGGTGTGCAGGGATTTATAGTCAAATCAAGTTCCGGACAGTATTTATGTTTTTGGCTTAACCATTTATCAGTAACTGAGTTTATCATGTTAAAGATATGAATTTTGTTCTCTTCAGTGATAACCTGACAAAATTCTTGTTCCTTGCGTTCTTCTTTGAACATCCCAATTTGAAACAGATGGTCAGAACAGCATTTTTCGCTAGACATCTCACAGGATATAATATATTTCATTGACTCCTCTGTAACAAAACAATAGCCCAATCTTGACATGACATCTTTTTGCTGATAAGAAAACTGGCTGTCTGTTGGGTGAAATCTTCTCCACACATCTACAAGATGGAATGTAGTCATAAATCTCTCCATAATTGGTTTGAAATGTAAATGGTTTTCATTTATTGTTTTTGAATTTCTGTCTAGATATGGATTCAGAGCAATGTTAAAATCTCCTCCTATCAGTAAGATGCCCTCTGCATATTTCTCAACTACATCTCTGAGTTTCATTAAGGGTCTTGGATCAGCTTGAGGATTGTATACACTCACAAGTGTGAATAGTTGTCCTTTTAGGGTACATTTAACTACAATATAGCAGCCATCAACATCCCTTTCTGTTGTGTAGCATGATTCATCAAATATATCTTTTCCTATCAAAATAGCCACTCCTTTATGTTATGTTGTTTGTGGGGTGTAAAATGGTTTCCACTCTTCCAGCGTCTCTAAAACAACACCTGAACGTGTCTCTTGAAGGAAAACAACATGGCATTCTTGTTTCTCTATTTCACTCTTCACATCCTTTATTTTAGTTGTGATCCCATTTGAATTCCAAGACATAAAATGCAGACACTCTAAACTCATGATGATAATGGACCGTGAATCAGTAATCCAGGAAGTTTAAACTGAAATCTAGTCTCTAGTTTCAGGTGGTTTCGGAGCTTCATTCCAGTCATCTACAGTCATATTTTCTCTTATCCAGCCTTGTTCTTTAATGCTGTAGTGAGCGATCCACCTGTCGTCAGATTCACCCACAGCGCTGAACTCAGGAAATGGACCTGCTTTGGTCAGGACTGTATACATGTAGTGGAGGAAGTGTTTCTCTGAAGAAGATAAAAAGCACAAACCACAATGAAAGGAAGCCACAAAAAACGTTTCTCCTGTCAGATTGCATGTAAAAATAATGTAGGGTCGCACCTGCCATTTGCAAGTTCTTTCTTAAACTGGAACGCAAAATCAACTGCACCATTCGCTATAAAGCAGAACATATCTTGCTACACCTTCAGAAAAAAAAGGTACAAATGCTGTCACTGGGGCTTTGCCTTTTTTAAAAAGTACACCTTTGTTCATTTATCCCCAAAGGTGCATATTATAATAATAATAATAATAACTTTATTTTTATATAGCGCCTTTAAAACAGTTTCTCAAAGCGCTTCACATAAAACAAAACAAGTAAAAATACAACACACAGAAGACAACTAATTAAAAACAAACTAAGATATAATTTAAAATCAAAACAGTCAAGAGAAAGCTAACCTAAAAAAATGAGTTTTTAAATAAGACTTAAAAATCCTTAAATTCTGTGCATCTCTAATTTGCAGAGGGAGTGCATTCCAAAGCCTGGGAGCGTAGGAAGAGAAAGCCCTGTCCCCTACAGAGCGCAACCGTGTCTGAGGAACTACCAATAAACCAGCTTGTGAGGATCGTAAAAGACGCTTGGGTGTATATAAAGTTAAAAGAGCAGACAGATATTGAGGGGCCAGACCATGCAGTGCCTTATATGTGAGCATAAGAATTTTAAAATCAACTCTGAACCTAACCGGGAGCCAATGCAAAGACTTTAGAATTGGTGTAATATGCTCATTTTTCCTGGCATCAGTCAGGATCCTAGCAGCTGAATTTTGCACACATTGCAATTTATTAAGTGTGGTTTTAGGAACTCCAACAAGAAGTGCATTGCAGTAGTCAATGTGAGAAAAAACGAAAGTATAAATAAGCCTTTCAGTCACAGGGAGGGATAGCATAGAACGGAGTCTAGCAATATTTCTGAGATGAAAAAAAGAGTTTTTGACAGTATACTGCACATGATAGTCAAAAGACAGACTCGAGTCAAATATTACTCCTAAATTTTTTAATTTAGGCTGTGACTCCAAAACAGAACCATCGATGTTTAAAATTATTGAGCCAGCTTTACGAAGCTGATAGGAGGTGCCAATGAGCAGGATCTCAGTCTTATCATTGTTTAGACAGAGGAAATTTTCAGACATCCATATTTTTATCTCAGAAATACAATGTGTTAAGAAAGGTACGTCCAAATTTTGACCAGGCCTAGAATGAATGTAAATCTGAGTGTCATCTGCATAAAAATGATAATTAAGCCCAAGTGATCTTAAAAGCAGACCGAGTGGAAATATGTAAATGCTAAAAAGTAAGGGGCCTAAAATCGAACCTTGAGGAACACCCGTGCGGACAGGGCCCATCTCAGACCGTGAACCATTCATATAAACAAACTGTTGACGATCAGTGAGGTAAGATCTAAACCAAGTTAAAACAGTCTCAGAAACACCAAAGACATTTTCCAGACGTTTGAGTAAAAGGATGTGATTAACAGTATCGAAAGCGGCACTAAGATCAAGAAGAATAAGAATAGAGAGAGAGCCAGAATCTGAGGCTATTAGCAGATCGTTGGTGACCTTGACCAAAGCTGTCTCAGTACTATGAGATTTTCGGAAGCCAGACTGAAGGGGTTCAAAAAGATTATTTACTATGAGATGATTGTGGAGCTGCAGAGCCACAACACGTTCTAAAATTTTTGCAAGAAATGGAAGGTTTGATATAGGACGGTAATTATTTAAGTTATCCAAGTCAGCATTATGCTTCTTTATATTAGTACGTAAATACCAAATGGTGCAATTTGGTAACTTCTGAAAGAGTACCGAGCCAGTGACTGCTTTTTTACCTTCTTTTTTTTCCCTGAGAGTGTACAGTTGTGAACCAAAGGGTTTCATGAGGTTTCAAAGAAGGACATGTCAGTCAGATCAGTTGCGAAGAAAATTGTTGAAAGCCAGTGGTGAGAATTATGAAACCTCAGTTGATGAGAGCTTTTATGTTGTCTATATAAAGCCATTTGGCCGCTCAAAACCAAAGGAAGCGTGGGTTAGATCATGTGCCATATGCAGTCTCTGTGCCCACCAAGACTGCGCTCTACGGTTAAAAACATTGTCTTGTCACCATTGTGACTGTGACTGAGAATATTCACACACTGACAAACACTGATGGTGTTTTTGACCTACATGTTCTTTATACAGGTGCACTTGTATTGAGTGTTCGTTAGGCATAAATACCTTTAAGAAAGTTTGTTCTGGAAGACTAATTTAGGCTATGCACCCACACTCCTGAGTCAAACAGAAAGTGGATTTGAGCTGTGGTCAGTTACAGAAAGAGAGACATTGTCTTGGATTGTCCTTTTAGATTGTTTCAATAAACCACTTATGAATTGCATGATGTGGCCGCTGTTATTGCTTCTTTTGTCTAGTTGTTAAAATTGACCCCAGCATGTGTTTAAACCTTGATTGTAAAGGCCCGCGGGTAAACTTCACTTTCCGCACATCTTTCAAAATTGACCTCCTCAACCCCGAATTGCAAAACAACCGCAGAATCAAACACCGGAAACTTACAACGGAAATAACATCATTGAACAACATCATCGCTTTTTATCTGCTAATAACATTCATAAAATTTGGAATAAATGATCAACAAATACATACTGATATTAAAAAACATAAGAATCAGCAGTTTCTTATTATTATTGGTTTTCGCTGAGCAAGCAGATGAGCGCTGTTTTGCTCGGGTTCATATTAAAGAGAGCTAATAAAGTAATTTATTCACATTTGTTCTCTCTCTTAAAATGTAAATGTCAGCATTGTACTTGTCAGCATAAATGACATAAGAGCTTACTGATGCTGTTCCTTCAATATTCTATTTTATTCCAACCAGTGCATCGCCTACAATTACAAACAGGTAACTGTAGTCTATAAGTCCCAAATTTGACCAAAAAAACTTTGCTTACCTTGTTTTGCATTACTTTGTGGAGAAATGAGAAGAAAAAGAAATAACTCAAATCGCCAAAACATTCTTTTCTATACAGAAAACGTTTTAAACGACAGCAAATCAATTATTTTTGTCCTTTTTATTTCAGACACGCTCCCTGGATAGATTTGCATTAAAGTGAGAGAAGATCTGTATGATTTAGTCTCTTCCAGGTATTATTGAGCGCACTGATGCCCCTCACTGGCTGCTGATGAAATTACACTTTCGTTTTCCATCCATAGGCTAAACCTATACTAAACTCAAATTCTCAATGACAAAATTTAGAGTTTACTTCTCGAAAAAAAAAAAAAAAAATCTTTATTTGCTAAAGAGTTAAAAAGAAGATAGCATTAATTTACTGTAGGCCTATAATGTGATTGTCACCATAAATAGCAGACCAAAGGTGCGTTTCCCAAAATGGTCGAAATTTCCATAGGCTATAACTCTGTATATAGACGGAACTTTCGACCATAATTATTTTTAGGAAACGCACCCCCGGAACGAGATAGAAACCGACAAGATTTTATGACATGATTTATAACATTTTCAAACAAATCCGCACAATAAAAAGCAATTAATAAATGCTGCTGTACTCATTTACCCTAACACAGTAAGAGCTGCACAGCCACCTGATTGTCTACCATTAATTTCCCACATATTATAATATTATTTCCTTCCTAGAGGAACTTCATAATGAAAACTGTCCTATTTTGTTCACGCCTTTATAGACAGATATACAGTACAGCATCTGAGGCACAGTCACAATGTAATTCAATCTGACAAACATAACAAAAAACATAAACAGAATTTGAACAAAACATAATTTCATAAATTCATATCTTACATGATCTTTCACAGACCAAAGTGTGTGAAGTAATGTTTTTACAGTCCTGTTTCATAAAAACTTTTGTTTCACTGCCATTAATACCAGTCATAATACACCATTTCACAATTCCGTCCACATTCCTGAAACAACAAAACAGAGAATTGTGTTTATGTTGCATGTAACACAAATGTGTTCTTGATCCTTTGAAATATTTTCAGGTCTTTACCTTTGGCTCAGATCTAACTTTCATAGTAAATTTTATAGTAAAATACACTCAAAATCATAAAAATAGGAAACAATATTCTATATTAATTTTAAGGAATTTCTTTTTTTTTCTTTATTGATTTTTTTACGGAATCAGTATTAGGCTTTAAGGAATAAAATCATTTATGCAAGGCAAGGCGTTTCTATCATGTGAAAAAAACAGCGCTAGGTTGTTTCATCGGAGGAAGAGGGAGGGGCGTATAGTTTCAGCAGTTAGTGAGATTGACCCAGCCACTAACACAATAGCTGGGTTACACAAAAACTACCCAACACTGGAAAAAACAACACACACACACACACACACACACACAAAACACTGGGTGGATTTTTATCATTATAGGGTGGTTGTGTACACACTGCCATAAGACACATTTCAGTTCAAACAACATGAAAAAGTGAATTTTGCATCCGATGACTCCTTCAAAAATACTATTGCTTGCTTGAAATTAATGAAAAAATAGGTTGGAAATTAAAAATCTCACAGAATTATTAGAGGCAACAGTAATAATCAAAAGGTGAACATTTATTAATAAGCAAGAACACCCATGGATGGAATAAGACAAATTGCAAACAATTGGAATTGGTTTGCAATCTCTAACCCAGTTTAAAACCTGCTTCGGAGCAGGGTAGTAGTGTAAGTTACCATGGTGACAAAACCCGCTCAAAACCAACCCACCTTCTTGAGCCCGAAAACTTAACTTACCTGGGGAAAAACCAAAACTGGCTTTGTGCAACAGGCCTCAGGAGTAAGCTGGAGTCGAGGTTGGGAGTCAATAAGAAATATGCCAGTTCACAGGAAACAAATAACTTCTTTTTATAATCGAACGCACCAATCGAACAAACACACCAAAAAAAAAAAAAAAAAAACTCAACAGTCTGGAACTAGCAAAGTCAGGCAAGGAAAGCACAACAAGTGAGCACAGGGCTAATTGGAGTCAGATGACCAAGCAGGGCGTGGCACCAGTCAGACTTCAGGAACCAATCAGATCTTCTTTCTGGAACACATACAAACACCTCCCACAACAGAAGAGAACACCGCAATAGATCAAAAGGGACTTAACATTGCCCAAACAAAATCTTACTGAAAGATGATTTTTTTTTTTTTTGAGATATCAACCTCAAATTTGGAACACAACTTATTTAGATTCATAGATTTTCTAGCAGTTTTAGAGTTTAACATGTTTCATAAAATATATGTTATATAAAATATTGTTCATAAATTATTTTCATAAACTCAAACCTCTATAACCTTTTTTGAAACTTCTTTTTACATCAACAATAATCTGCCAAGGGTTCTCTTTAAAATAAGACCAAACCTAAGTCTGTGCTCCTAAGCTTAAAAAATGTATGAGATTTTGGACATGGACATTTTTTGTCCATTTTAAATGAGATGATCCATGACTATTTTTTAGGATTTGTTTTACTGTTCCATGTTTGTTCTGAACAGTCCTGTTCTGTCCACAGTTCTTCATAAAAATCCAGCACATTCTTTGGTTTTCCAGCATATTTGAACCCTTTCCAGCAGTGGCTGTATGGTTTTTGAGATCCATCTTTTTACACTGATGACAGCTGAGGGACTCGTATACAACTATTTTAAATGGTGAAAATGTTTAGTGATGCTTCAGAAGTTAACACAATGCATTAAAATTCAGGGGGTGTAAACATTTGCACAGGGTGACTGGGGGATAAATTGTGCTTATATTTCTCCTGGGAAATATGCAAGTATTTCATACAGCTTCTACAGGGCAGTACTAAAAAAATAATAATAAGATCTTTACATAAGAATCTTGAGCATCAGTTAATGTTTGCAGCTTTTGATCATCCAGGTAACAACACACACTATTTAGAATTAAGAATATGTAAACTTTTGAACTGGATCTTTTGTGTAAATTCAGTTATTATTATGGTTTGTTGTCTGTTTGTAAACAAACATCACATGACTTGAACTGTACATATATTTGAAGTTCCTCTCAAATTACTTTTGTTGCAATAAACAATCGCCTTATTTTTCTTACAAGACAAAGTATTAAACAACTTTCATTTTTATTTAGTATTTAGTACTTGCAATTTCATTATCAAAGTGAATCATTCTGAAAGAAGAAGAAGAAGAAGAAGCTTTTTTGCCAAAAACCTATGAATCATAAATCAAATCAAGTGTCACCAACCAATGCTAAAAAATAATAATAAAATAACCGGGCCTGGCATAGAAACAGAAACTGTCATGAACTTTTGCCTATAATCCTTCCGATCGAGGTTGAGGACTAGATGTTGACAAGCTATAGTGAATTCACGAGCATACATATTTTAAAATCCAGCAACAAATGAGAGCTAGAACGACAACTGTTACTCCTGGCCACAGAGAATTTGTTTCACATTCAGGAGGTGTTTCATCTGCAGAAGGAAGAAAAGATTTATATATAAGGCAAAAACATAATAAATGCTTTTTAATCAACATTATCCTTGAACTGAATCAAGGCACTTTTACTGTAATTGTGACCAGATCTATTTCAGCATGATCATGTTCTCCTGCCACAATATGAGTGATGCAGAAGCAGCATTAGTGTATAAAGCTCATTCTGCCCCTATTCACTTAAGACTGTATTTATGTTAATACTTACCCCATTCTACTGACACTGGTTCTGTCAGGCTGCTGTGAATGACAAAACAGTCATAAGATCCTTTATTATTACAGTTGATCTCCACACTGGTTCTCATCTGAAAGGATCCATCATTATTTTGTTTGATTCCAGACATTTTATCCTCAAGTTTAGTTCTGTTCAATCTAATGTATATCTCGATATCCCTGGAGTAGAAACCAGTGGCCAGACAGGTCAGAACTAGCTTACTCTGATCATCAGGAACTTTTCTCGCAAAGACATAAACATCTGGTTTACCTGGAGCACAGAGAAGCATAAAATCATAATTAAATGATCAAATAAAATTTAACAAAGAATTTGGTTCTATTTAAAAAACTATTATATTTTTTACATTCATTCACATATTCATGTGAGTAAATGATCATAATTACATCTAAGAAGTATAGAGAAAAGACTGTATGTATAGTGACACTTACCCCAGTCTATTGACACTGGTTTTTTCAGACTGCTGTGATTGACCAAACAGTCAAAATATCCTTTGTGGTTTCTGTTGGTCTCCAGACTGATTCTCTTCTGAAAGGTTCCATCAGCATTTGTTCTGATTCCAGGAGATATTTGACCCTCAAGTTTAGTTCTGTTTAATCTGATGTTCATCTCAATATCTCTGGGGTAGAAACCAGTGGCCAGACAGGTCAGAACCAGATTACTCTCACCAGGAATTTTCTTCACAAAGACACGAACATTTGCTTTACCTGGAGCATAAATTCATAATGAAATTTACAAAGAAAATTTGACCAAAAAAAAAAAAAAGTTCCTGTTTGAAAAACTATTAGGCCTATATTCTTTACATTTATTCGCATATTCATGTGCATAACTGATCATAATTACATCTAAGAAGTATAGAGAAAAAACTGCATTTATATTGATATTTACCCCATTTTACTGAAACCGGATAACTCAGATTGCTGTGAATGACCAGACAGTCATAAGAGCCTTTGTGGTTTCTGTCAGTCTCCACACTGGCTCTCATCTGAAAGGTTTCATCATCATTTGGTCTGATTCCAGAAGATGTTTGATCCTCAAGTTTAGTTCTGTTCAACCTAATGTACATCTGAATATCTCTGGGGTAGAAACCAGTGGCCAGACAGGTCAGATTCAGCTTACTATCATCAGCAGAAGCTTTCCTTGCAAAGACATGAACTTCTGGTGAATCTGGAGCACAAAGAATCATAAAACCATAATAAATTAACAAATAAATATATGCACAGAAATTTATAATAAGTAAATAAATGAATGCACAGATTATGACTCTGTGTGGTGAAAAAATAATCACTTTTTGTGTTCCACATAAGGGTTAAGGCTAGAAGGTATACAGATAAAACTACTGGGCATGTGCACATCAATATAGCGTAATTTTTGATTGAAAAATTGATTACTTGCAAATGATTGAAATAATCAAAAACCGGAAATATATTGTCTGGGATGTGTTGTTTAATGTGAATGGAGTTCGTCTCTGGTAAATCTTATAGAAGGTGAACATATACCTCAATGGTTCTCAAACTTTTTTTGTGCGCGCTCCCCTTTAAACCTATAAAACAAAAATCAGCCGAGTTATGTAACGTGACACAGATTTGCGTAGGACCCCCAGAAGTCTAGGATCGGCACTGTGCAGCGTGATGCGACAACTATCTTGTCCGGTGTAGTCTGGTGGTGAGTGAAGCCGAGAGCAAGATATGACTCATCATATTTTCTGCATTTAGCTTTTGAATGACCAGCACCTGCCTGTGTCTGTGCGACTTCATCTATGGCTTTCCTCCTGTCTTTCACAAACCGATCCATCTCCCATTCTAAGTTATGTCCATTGGCTGATTTAATAGGGATGGGCGATATATCTTGCGCGATATGCATGCGCATCTCGTCAGTAAAGCCGGTTCCTTGATTAGCGGTAAATCTCCATCACCTGTTTTCAAATGGAGCGGTATTTAATACACAGAGCCGTAGATCACTGACAAGCTACGCAATATCGCGTTCATTATCGCAGATGAATCGCCTTCAATAATGAACGCGATATTGCGTAGCTTGTCAGTGAACTACAGCTCTGTGTAGTAAATACCGCTCCATTTGAAAACAGGTGATGGAGAGTTACCGCTAATCAAGGAACCGGCTTTACTGACGAGATGCGCATGCATATCGCGCAAGATATATCGCCCATCCCTAGCTGATTACTGTTTTATTTTTATTTTTCTGCTGATGGCCCGCACCCCCCACTTAACACAAAATAATCTGCCAATGGGGTAAGCAAAATAATCTTGTTTTCTGTGTGAAATAAGATTATTTTGCTTACCCCATTGGCAGATTATTTTGCTTGTTCTAAGCAAACACTCACTTAATTTTGACTTGTTTTTTCTGAAAACGAGACAAAATTTTTACTTGTCTAGAAAATCCTTCTTGATTTAAGAATTTTTAGATATTTTGGCTGGAAACAAGACAAAAAATCTAAGTAAGAAAAGCATTTTTTGCAGTGCGCAAAAACAGGCGTAATAAAAGTGACCTGATCAGAACATACACTTTTCTGTTTTGTACAACTTTGCGAATGAGTTGTCACAGGCATTGAGGAAATGCTTGATGTACTGGTTGCGGCCTGTTTGACGATCCCACTTCACTTTGGTTTCTTTGGCATTTGGGCTTTTATCAATCCACTGCATAGTGGAAGAATTAAAGGACATAAAATCCTCTCCATCAAATCCATATTCATCAAAGACAGTCAGAGTCGTCACGGTTCCATTAGGAAGTTTCTCCAGTTCACAGCCAATTATTCTCTGAAGAACATGAAGCTCTACAATCACAGAACATTGATGATATTATATATTGTAGACAAAAAACATGCAGTTTCATAACATGTCTGATAATTAATAAGAGAAAGCCTTGAAACCATTAATCCTTAAACTCTCATTTTGATCCCAAATTTTTACACAATAGGCTATATTATTAATAATGCAAATTAGGTATTTTCTATTTAATTTTCAACTATATGTTTATGATGTGATTTTGGGGATATACTATATTTTATACCTGTTTACAGCAAAATTACTCAACTACACCATTGATTTTCTTATGAAATATTAAATTTTTATATATATAAAAAAAATCCTTTTAATGATGATCTAAATTGAATAGCCTATGAGTTGCTTCTGGATATTAGTCTAGAGCTGTGTCTGAAATCACCCCCTATGCACTCATTCACTACTCCCTACATTACTCCACTAATTAGTGAATGAATACGAGTGAGTGAATTCAGATGCTGAAGGCTCTGGAAGAACTGTCGCTTTTCCATAGTTTGGGCTTGCTGTATATTAATCATTTGAAACTTAGCAAACTGCCAACTCCAGTAGTAAAGATTTATCTTGAACCCCGTCATGGAAACTAGCATGTATAAACCATAAATAAACCATTTAATTATCAGTTAAAAAGGAATTTATAATGGATGGATGGATGATTCAGCTGCGGGCACCGTCTCCTGGCGTCACAGTGCATTATGGGTATTCTCTAGACCCACACTTGCAAGCTGTGTCCTAAATCATTTTGTCACTTCCAAGATGTCACCAAATCCTGCTTCCAATGAGCAAGAATGTAAAAACCATCTTTAACATTAGACATTAAGTTTGTTTTTGCTTTTTGTTACGCAGTACACGTAACGCACACTAAATCCACACTCTCTCTACCGCTTAGGATCAGTCTTTCAGGCTAAGTGTATCCCATCATTCATCATGTTCAGGAACCATGATTACATATCATGTCTGTGGGAGTGAATGAGTGCACTCGATAATGTCTTTTATGATTTCAGACACCACTACAAGTGGCTGTCTCCTCAAATAGTGCCCTATTTAAGGGTATAGGAGGTGATTTCTAACACAGCCTAGATGTTAAGTGCACAACTCTGCCATCTGCAGATTAGAGGGAAAACCTGTAGGAATTATTTATAGAAAAAAATATGTGACAGCTGATTCACATGGGTCGTTGGCATTAATGCTTCACATTTACTTTGAATGCTTGATGTCATGTTGCCAAACTGGTGCGCGTTTCCCATACAACGACGTAATTCGCTGATTAACCACCATAGTACGATGCATTGTTGTGGAAACGAACTAGCTAGTCACGACTGTTTCCTGAACACATTAGTTCAACAATATAGGGCCATTGTTAGTGACTTCACACGCATGTGGGGGATTAATAACAGCACTTATCCACTTTTTTCTTCCTGTAAGATTTGTAAATTTTATGGGTGTGGCTTCCGGTCTCATCTGAGTCCAGCTATGTACAAAACAGCTCGTTTTGCTGCTTGATATTGCAGATTGGTTTGTCTTACCATATTATTTTAATCTATTATCTTAATTATGAACACACTGATTTGTAGTGCAAAAAGTTTTAACGATTTACTGCATGGTGTTATTCTTCTTGTTATTTCTCCTATAGCTGATAATAAACCAGAAGTCTCACCCATAGGCTTACTTCCGTGTTGAGGAAAAAGTTGGATAAAGGACGTGCAAAAATACATAGATTAAAATGCATTTATATTTAGATAGAATGGAAGATATAGATTGTAGTGCGTGTTAGCTTGCTTACTGTGCCCAAGAGCAGAATTTATTTAAGCCCATAGGTCTTAATAACAAGAAACTATGCTTCTAACCACAGGTCTACAGCTGTAGTTCCAACCACATAAGTTTGCGACACTGTTTGTGAATGTTCCTTTGAACAATGGTTTCGTGAAACAACGAATTGTTGAACTATGTCGATAATGATGGAACTTGCGAGCATAGTTTGCTAATGATGCTTTTGGGAAAGGCACCCCTGGTTTGACTTAGTTCATCACTGGCATGGCTTGCAACAGAAGTTGAAAAATTTTCAACATTTCATGTGCCAATGCAGGCATCAGTCAATCAGATCACCTTATGGAAATACCCTAGCACAGATGCTAGCCAATTGACTCTTTGCAAAGACCTGACCAATCATAACGGAGAATCCGGCATTTTGTCCAACAAACAAACCAGACAGGAGAGTAGATTAACTTTGGTGGACTTCAACTTGAAAAATGGTGTGTATTAGCGTCTTTCCGTGGTTGAAATAAAATACACTCTGATGTTCGTTCATGTTTACTTCTTGCTTTAACTACACTAAAAAACGCTGGGTTATTTTTTTGACCCAATTGCTGGGTTATGCCTGTTGAGTCATTAAGTGTTTGTGTAACCCAGCTGTTGGGTTAGTGGCTGGGTCAATCTCACTGACCACTGAATCTATACAGCCCTCCCCCTCCCTCCGACGAAATAACCCAGCGCGGGCACTTTAACCCAGCTGTTGGGTTACAGTCAGAGCGTGGGATTTTCATTCTCCTCAGGAGAGAGCAAGTCCTCAGCATCACTGACTTCTTCAGTGAAATTAAGGTTTGTGTACATTTTATTCCATCTATAAAGTATTTATTGTGCTGTAAATGATTTTATTTCAGGCAACACAACATACAGACGAGATGTCAGTCAGCTAAATGTGTCAGCAGCGGTCGTTTCAAGTGATGGAAACGCCTTGCATAACATAAACTGATTTTATTTGTTATAATACTGTTTCTAATTAATTTGGATGTTAAAATATGTTCTCAAAACTCTGTACTGTTTGTTTATCGACAGGTTATGAAGTCAGTCGCAGCATCATTCAGCTACGGGTGAAATGCGAGGTGGCGGTCTGAAGTTCGCATGCAGTTTCCCCAGGGAATAGCAGCCCATTACCGGCTCAGATTTCAGCGACACACCGGCATGAGAATCAGCACTATTTCGGTTAAAAAGGACAACAGAGAACCGTTTAATACCGTTGAATTAAAATTTTACTTTTAAATGTTATATTTTTATTTCTAAAATGCTTGTTAAACGAGTTTAAATGTATGTAAAGTTGGAAACTATGCTGCATAATTCAATTTGTCATATTTTTGTCCATGGGTGTTTTCACTTATTAATAAATGTTCACGTTTTGATTATTACTGTTGCCTCTAGTTATTCTGTGTCTGTTTTTTACTTTCCAACTTATTTCTGGTTCATTTTAAGCCAGCAATAGTAATTTTCAATTAATATTTGAATTAATTAAAACAACCCAGCATGTTGGGTCAAAGATTTAACCCAACTGGATGGGTTAAAATAACCCGACGCTGGGTTTGTCCGTATTTGAGGTTTCAGGCCTCACCATAGCACAGAAACTGCACTTGTTAAAATTACAAATGACTTGCTTCTTGCGTCAGACCAAGGCTGCATCTCATTGCTAGTTTTACTTGATCTTAGTGCTGCGTTCGACACTATAGACCATGACATACTCATAGATCGATTACAAAACTATAAGAAAACTATATATATAATCGATTACAAAACTCAACTATTCAGATGGTTTAGATCCTACCTGTCCGATCGCTACCACTTTGTTTATTTAAATGGGGAGTCATCTCAATTATCACCAGTAAAGTATGGAGTACCACAAGGATCTGTCCTAGGTCCTCTGCTATTTTCAATATACATGTTGCCCCTTGGTGATATTATTAGAAAATACGGGATTAGTTTCCATTGTTATGCTGATGATACTCAACTATATATCTCAACAAGACCAGATGAAACTTCTAAATTATCTAAGCTAACAGAGTGTGTTAAAAATGTAAAAGATTGGATGACCAATAATTTTCTCCTATTAAATTCAGATAAGACAGAGATATTACTTATTGGACCAAAAAACAGTACACAGAATCTCTTGGATTACAATTTGCAACTAGACGGATGTACTGTTACTTCCTCTACAGTCAAAAATCTGGGTGTTATATTAGACAGCATATTGTCTTTTGAAAATAATATTTCCCATGTTACAAAAACAGCGTTCTTCCATCTTAGAAACATTGCCAAGCTACGAAACATGCTACCTGTCTCTGATGCAGAAAAGCTAGTTCATGCATTCATGACCTCTAGACTGGACTATTGTAATGCACTGCTAGCTGGTTGTCCTGCATCTTCAATAACCAACTACAGGTAGTCCAAAATGCAGCGGCTAGAGTCCTTACCAGGTCAAGAAAGTATGATCATATTACCCCAATTTTACAGTTTCTGCACTGGCACAGTTACAAAATATTATTACTTGCCTATAAGGCCCTAAATGGTTTAACTCCTGCGTACCTAACTAGTCTTCTACCACGCTACAATCCATCCCGCTCCCTAAGGTCTCAAAAGTCCACTAAAGGAGGTAGAGCTTTTTCACATTTGGCTCCCAAACTCTGGAATAGCCTTCCTGATAGTGTTTGGGGTTCAGACACACTCTCTCTGTTTAAATCTAGTTTAAAGACACATCTCTTTAGCCAAGCATTTTTCTAATGCATCTCATAATCTTGTACTGCAGTTATATCTGATCAAACGTACATTATTCTTTAGCTTAGGTTGAACGAATCATTTTTGCTTGGATGGAACAGCAGCTTCGCTGATAATGTCTCTATTTGTTTCTCTCTTTCTGCCACGGGATTAACATCCCATAATAACTAGGAATTGCACAAGCTTCAGTTTGGATCCAACCCTTAAATGATCTGAGATGACCAAACACCTGAGACGAGATGATGCCAACCCCTCAGAGGACCTCAGATGATGCCAACCCTCAGACAACATACAGAATTACCAAATTTTGCCATATGTTAAATATATTAAGTTTCTACAATATATAAATATTGTAGAAACTTAATTTCCTGTAAAGCTGCTTTGCAACGATTTGTATCATGAAAAGCGCTATACAAATAAACTTGATTTGAACTGAAGTGAATTTGACCCAGCGTTGGGTTACCAAAATAACCCAAATTGGGTTGTTTTAACCCAGCGATTTTTTTTAGAGTGTAGTAAATACTAGTAAAGATTATCGGTTCATGAGCCGCTTGAACTGAGGCACTACAGTGATCTATCACACCACATTAAAGAGCCACAAAACACTATTTATTGTTTGAATTTCTTAAAAAAATGACCAAATTTGACAGCTGAGATTGTTTTATACCAGAAGTAACCTGCTCTGACTTGTCTGTCATTGTCCTCTTTGTCCTTCACAATAAATTTTTCACACATGAGAGCGGCATGGCTTGTCAGACATAGCAACAGTAACCAAGGGGGGGTGGGTCTTTGCGAAGGGTCAATTGCACTCATGCAACACTGGAAAATAGATGAACATCAAAATGGAAGAAAAGCTTATCATTGAATTTTTTTACGATCAGTCTTTATATACGTATCAGGACTCATTCCGGAAGGACCAAGCTTGGAAGGAGGTGCCAGAGGTGGTTGGTGAATCTGGTGTGGATACTGCTTGTATTGTGTCTCTGTACTCTGTTTATCATTGAATGACAGCTAGCATAGCATAGCATAGCATGTAATAAGCTAGAAGTAATATGACTGGCTGTTGTCACAATAATGGTTGCATCAGCACCAAGTTTCAGACACGCCCTTTGTCGAGTGTCTACGCAAACGCTCCATGTGAATCAGAAAAAAAAAATTGTGTGAAAATTTTCAGATTTGTGCCATTTTTTAAAAATTATTTATTTTTATTTTTGACAAAATATATACAGTATATCACTAAAGTTGTAATGAGAGCAGTTGACCACATCCAGAAAAAAAATGAATGAATCTCTATGGATCTCTATCGACGGTAAATAAATAAATAAACAAACATTAACTCATTTTTATTACCTTTTCAATTTATTTTCAATGTGGGGTAATTTTGACCCTGAATACCCTTAATGTCAACTTATTCATGAGACCCACACTCACCAGAACACTCTGCGTTTGTGCAGTTTGACAGCGTCTTCAGTTGATGTGTGAACCAGCCTCTAGAATCAGGTGGATCTGCAGGTGCATTGGTCCTGCCAAATACCATCAGATTCTCTCTTACCCAGACTCGATCCTTATTACTGTAGTGATTAATCTGTATGTCATCAGCAACACCCACAGCACTGAACTCTGGGAATGTGCCTGCTTTGGTCAGGACTGTAAACTTGTAGTGCAGGCTGTGTCTCTCTGAGGAAGATAAAACATAAACTATGACAACACTACACACACAACAGAAGCACACATATGTAAAGAGATGTAAAAAGATAGGCGACGAATGGTTGTTAAAACTACTTTATACTACTGAAAACAAACTCTACTATAAAATATACTATATTCTGCTCACACTTTAGATTAGGGTCCAATTCTCACTATTAACTAACTATTAACTATGACTCTTGCCTCAATATACTCCTAATTACCGCTTATTAATACTTAGTAAAGCAGTTTTTAAGTTTAAGAATTGGGAAGGTTTAAGGATTTAGAATAAGGTCTTGCAGAATAAGACAATATGTGCTTTTTAAGTAATAATAAAAAGCCAATATAATAGTAATATATATGCTAATAACCAACTAGTTAATAGTAAGACTGGACACTAAAGTGTTACCAATATTCTTATTAACTCACCAAAGTATTTAAAGTGAGAAGAGCACATAAAAAGCATGCATTTTAAGGTTAGACTGTAATTAAATTACAGAAAAAATAAGAGTAATCCCTTACTTTACTTTACTTTTTCAAGGGAAAACTTATTAAATTACAGTAACTAATTACTTAGTAACTAGTTACACCCAACACTGATTAAGGGCACTGCACTTTGGCTTTTTTAAGACCTGGACAGTCTTGTGCATTTACTTCCTGTTGCATGCGCTCTCAAGTGACCAAGACCGCAAGTGTGGGTATTTGGACAAGGCACAAGACTCCAATCCTCCAACACAATGGGGGAAAAAAAGGCACAACAAAACGGGAACTGCAGTTTCATTTCCCCCCCCCCCCCTTATTCTCCATTTGTAGGCTATAGCTTGAACTATTTTACAGCACTTACTATTTAGTTCGTATTATTAATTTTCAGGAATGATTTTCTATTTTAATATGTTACATTTAAATGATTCTCCTAACTAACCCTTCCTAACCAAACATAATGTTTCACCTAACTAGCCCCATGTTCTGGTTTTTAATTCAGTGTTCTTGTAAAAAAGAAAGACTTTTTTTTTTCATTGTGAAAGCAGCTATTTCAGATGTTTCCACATCAAAAAATAAATATAATATGGTACTAAAAATAAATACATACAAATATTTAATAGTTGTAAATTTGTGCCCCTTTATTCTAATTTTTACTGATAAATAAGTTGTAACTTACACAGCTAAATAACTGTATAACCTGACAGACTCAAATGGTTTACAGTAGCCATTTGTTAGGTAACTGCATTTAAAGGTCGCAATTTTTGCTGCTATCAACAAAAGAGATACCAAAATTATTAAACACTGTGCTTACCTTGCCCCGAATTGCTTACAAAAAGGTAAAACAATAAAAATGTAGTCAAAACCATTCTTATTTCTATACACTTTTTTTTTTTTTTTTTAAAGAGATTGTTTCAGATATTTCTGTCCTTTATGTTTCAGACGCGCTCCCAGGGACTGCACGGTAAGATTAATTGTCAAAATGAAAGTTTACATCGTTTGTTCTGGTTGTATTGAGCTCATTGCTGCCACACACTGGCTGATGATGAAAATACACTTTCATTTTCATTTCTGAGCATATTCCACCCATAAATAATATTTATTATTATGATGACCCTCATCAGATGGGTCTCCATCATGACACAAACACCACTGTACCTCAAATCTTGTTTAACAGAAGTTAATTACAAGAAGTTAAATAACAAAATCAACCAACTTGAAACTCACTCAGCATTAAACAGGAGATGAATGACGACATTTAACGTTTTTTTGATGTCTGTTAGGAAATATTGATGCAAATTATTTTTTTTAATATATATATATATATATTTGCTATTCACTCTTAAAATAAACATCCTTCAGTGGTTATTTGATTCAAGTTTATATTTGATCTCCTTTGACTCCCTAACACATTGCATTCATATATTCTGAGAGAAATGTCTGATATTGGTGAAAATGCTGCACCATGTCCAATACATAAACACACGCTCACACTTAAAACATTTATTTCTTATATTGCACACTGAATACAACACATTGTCCAAACCAACATGTTTTGCAAGTGTCAGACACTTTTATAAGACAGACTTACATTGCATTCAGTCTATACATTTGATCGCTGGCAATCAAATGATGGCCTTTGGATTGCTAACACCATGATCATGATTAGCCAAGTTACAGGATACATCTATCATTATAGTGTTCCTCTAGCTGAGCTAATCATGATGCAGCATAATAAAGTAAATGTTACAAAGAATATTAAAAACACACACTCAAAAGTTTCCCACACCCAAGACAATATTTTACACAATAATAATAAAAAAAACCCTCTTAAAACAGGATTCAAAAAATGTCATTTGAAATGAAGGACCTTTACCCTGTAGACTTTAACCATGACTGATGAAAAAAATATTACAAAAAAGGCTCAATTTTTTTTTTTTTTAGTTTTAGCAACAAACACTATCCAGTTTTTTTTTTCTTTAGATTTAAACTGGTGAATCATTCACAATAAGACCAGAAACAAGAATTAAAGTCAAATTTGAATTTGTTCTCATTAAGGTTTCAAAACAATATTTCTGCATGTTCTCTGAACGTTCAAAATGTTAGTTTTGTTATTTGTTTTTTTACATTTTTAGAACATTCCATTTGATCATTTTGCAAACATTTGGAATGTTACTTCCAAACATTCTCTGATGTGTAACATTCAATTTTTAAATATTACTATTGTAAAAACATCCAACAGAAACATTTCCGGAAAAAAGTTCCATGAATGATGCATAGACAATGTTTTTGCGCCAACATTTTTACAACATTAGACAACTTTCCAGCTAGGTTCTTCTACAATTACCCCATCAAGTTCGGTCAGAAATCTTGGTGTAATCTTTGATGATCAGCTGACCTTCAAAGACCACATTGCAAAGACAGCTCGATCTTGCAGGTTTGCATTGCACAACATCAGAAAGATCAGGCCCTTCCTAACGGAGCATGCTGCACAACTTCTTGTCCAGGCCCTTGTCATTTCTAGGCTGGACTACTGCAATGCCCTTCTGGCTGGACTTCCATCATGCACAATCAAACCTCTATAGATGATTCGGAATGCAGCGGCATGACTGGTATTCATCGAACCCAAAAGAGCCCACGTTACACCTCTCTTTATCTCCTTGCACTGGCTACCGGTTGAGGCTCGCATCAAGTTGAAGACATTGATGCTTGCATATTGAACAACCACAGGCTCTGCACCCGCCTATTTCCACTCACTATTACGAATCTACATTCCCTCCAGAAGTCTGAGATCCACTAATGAGCGACGCCTCGTGGTACCATCACAGAGAGGCACAAAATCACTTTCCAGATCATTCTCGTTCACTGTTCCTGGCTGGTGGAACGATCTTCCCACCCCAATCCAGAATGCTGATTCCCTGACAACTTTCAAGCGACAGCTGAAAACTCATCTCTTTCGACACTCTTTGACTTCATCCTAAAAAAAAAAAAAAAAAAAAAACTTTCTCTTTACTTATTCCTTCCCTTTCTACTTTCTCTTTTCTTATTCCTTCCCTTTCTAGCTTGTAATTATTTTTGAACAATGCCTGAAACTTGGTATTATGAGCACTTCCTGTCTGCCTCTTTATGATGAATCGCTTTATGTATTCCCCAATTGTAAGTCGCTTTGGATAAAAGCGTCTGCAAAATGACTAAATGTAAATGTAAATGTAAACTTTGAATGAACATTCTAACTTTGAGAGACCTTGGCAGAAGTTTTTGATTGGACCAAAGATGTGTTCCTGATCCTTTGAAATATTTCAAGAAACTCTCAAATGTGAAAGACAGTGTCATAGTTCAACTGACCAATAAGAACATAATAAACATGAACTAAATATTCTTAATAAATAACAAAAATATAATATATTCTTAATAAATAACTTTTTCTTTCTTTCTTTCTTTTTGCAGAAAACAGCTGGAAAATTAGAGCTTTTCATTTAGTACCTGTGAACTTGTTCTCATCTCAGTCTAGTCTGTATTGAGCTCTTGATCAGACGCTTCATCAAACGCTGGATTGGGGATCTGAAGCTGCTCAGTCACTCCACCATAATAACCATAACTTCTCATCAGACCTATGAAAGATACAGCAGATTATACAGTAGAAAAACCCTCATCTTAAGGACATACAGTATTGTTTATGCCAAGCTGCACAGATGTCATCAAAATCTCATCATCATCAAAATCTCTATCACCATGTTTACACATTTCTACTGTCAAACTGTCCTTTTCTAGTTCATATATTTTAAAATGGATGTTTCCAAATGAGATTTAAAGCAACAATCATGTTGAATATTTAATACTCACCATGTTGCTTTTTATCATTTTTAATAAATAAAAACAAATATTATACCAGAACTTATAAGCATTTACAGACTCATTTTCTTCTAATAAAAGACATGCATTTATTGTTTGGATGAAGCAAGAACATATATGTGCATGTGCACAGTTTAGCTGAATAGTAAAGTTTGCCTTCTTTAAGCCAGAAACATACTTTACAGCAGTATGCAACACAACCGGCATACCTGCATTATTAGCTTATAAATCAGTGCTGTAAACAAGTAGCATTTTATTCACGAGGGGAGTTTTTACTAATCAGTGGAGAATCATTAGTTTAGGATTAGTAGTGAAAATCAAAGATATTTTATGGTAGTCTATTAATGGAAGCTTTATGTTTAGCGTATCTATAAAACTGCAATAAGGTTGTGTGTAGATCAACAGCACACAATATTAACATCAACTAAAACTGAAATATAGTTTTTTAAATCTTTGCTTACTGAAATTTCTTCATATAGCATACTAATTCATTTTTATATCAAAATAAAGAGATGTAGCATCATTAAGAATAGACATGAAAGAACAACAAATAAACAAAACCATATTTTTATATTAACAATAACCAAAATTATATTTGATATTTATTAATGCATAGTACCTTGGAATGGCTATAGAAAGCATGTTACATGTGATGTGGTGATGTAAATAACCTTTACAAAGTCACAAAATCATAATTCTCATCATATACCTGTATGATGGTGATATTTACCCCATTTTACTGAAACTGGTTCTGTCAGGCTGCTGTGAATGACAAAACAGTCATAAGATCCTTTGTGGTTTCTGTCAATCTCCACGGTGGTTCTTATCTGAAAGGTTTCATCATCATTTGGTCTGATTCCAGATGATATTTGGTTCTCGATTTTAATTCTGTTCAATCTGATGTTCATCTCGATATCTCTAGGGTAGAAACCAGTGGCCATACAGGTCAGGACCAGCTTACTGTGATCATCAGGAGCTTTCCTTGCAAACGTGTGAACTTCTGGTGAATCTGAAGCAGAAAATAGTAATGCAATTAACAAATTAACATTTACAAAGAATTCTCTCTCAGTGTGTGAAAAAATGTTGTCCTTATAATTAATAATAAAAAAACTGACATGCGATCCATTGTGACAGTACTGGTAATTTAATACAAAATGAAGCATCAGATTTTCTGACATCCACACACATCTAATATAACTGCATTGAAAATCCTTGCATATATGATCAAACACGTTCATATATTTTCATAATTTAACCAAATTAAGGGTTTTGCTGATGAAAAACCCAAACCCAGAAAACTAAATGAAAACCATGTTCAGATGAGAATATTTCAATGACTCTAATCATGAGACTAATGCTGCCAAACCTTTCTTCAACAGTTTTACATTTGCAGCTCTTCATTACTATTGACCTGTCATTTATTAAATCACCTCTGCATCAACATATAAAAACAAGGTGTGTCACACACAAACAAGGAGCTAATTACAGACATAATTACTCTTCTTTGTGTTATTAAACGTGGAGATCCAGTCTAGGCAGCTCTTGAGGAATGCTTGAAGTTTTATTTGATGGTCCCACTTGATTTTGGTTTCTTTGGCATTCGGGTTTTTATCAGTCTACTGCACCGTGTCAAAATTAAATGAACCATAATCCTCTCCTTCAAATCCAAATTCATCAACTGGTATCAGATTCACTGATCCATCAGGACGTTTCTCCAGTTCACAACCAATTATTATTCTCTGAAGAACATAAAGATCTACAATCACAGAACATTAATGGTGAGAAACTTAAATATAAGCATATTACTGATGCGAGTAGGACACACTGTGGCTGTTCAATGTAATTACACCTATGTCGTTCAGCGTATGACATGTTGCGAAAAAATCCAATAAAATTCCATAACGTGTGTCTGATAGCCTGATGAAATAGAGAAAGCATTGAACTCACCAGAACACTCAGTCAAAGTCTCTTTAAGACAAGTCATGTCACTCGGCGGCCATCTTTGAAACGCCTCTCGGGCATCCAAGAGCAGCTCCTATCTCTTTGTATGGGGAAACATCAAATTCTCCAAAACTGTTCACTAAGCTTACGATTAAATTTCATATTTGAAATCACCAATGAAATCGGAAAACAACTGTGTCATAAATGTTGTTTCTTTTGCTCAAACAGCGTTATTAAAACCTTATTTTTCAGGCTAGATCTGCCAGTGCGCATGCGCAGTCCA
>JAFVLL020030611.1:0-13647 GCA_021397915.2 Tor tambroides | reverse complement strand
CCAGGTACCAGGTACTGTACCCAGTGGAAAACCCCCCAAAAGCGTGCCGTACTGAACTGTACCGTGCCGTACTATGCAGTGGAAAAGCGCCATAAGTGCTGCCTCATGGCAACATGACTGCTGGCACAAACTCTCCACCACACATTCCCAGCGCACCACTTTCCATGCATTCTTTCCAGCTGTTCTAATTTCACCATATATTACTGTCATGATGCCAGAAGACTGCCTGGCCAACGAGCCTCTAATGACACTGCCGTCTGTTAAATTGTTATAGAAATGTATAAGGACCATATGTGTAATGTTTGTACGTTTTACTCTGGAATAGATATAATTTATTTAAATCAAAAGCAATCAAACAGAGTTACTGCTATTTAAGAGAACTCAGAGAGAAAACATCACATTTACTCTTGAAAACTAATATGTTTATGTTGTTTGGGCCAGCGTTTAAAAGATTAATTCCTGTAGAGGACATTTTTACTTAGCCTTATAAGAAATAAAAGCTTATATTTTAGTGGTAACCACAGCAACAGTGCAACACAAGTGGAAAGAGGACTGATACGGACCATCTGTCCCTCAACTACTTTATCAAACGGTTTACAAGAATTCAGCATGTTTAGAAAAGTCTCTGTAATGATGTCCCACATGTTTTCCAGGCAAACAGCGGATAGTTTGATGACTGGTGAAGTGGAAAATCCATGTTGGTTATAATAAATAAACTCTGCTTTCTAACCTCAGGTTGCCTGGGTGATGAAAACTCACTGCAGGGTTCATAGCTGCCCAGAGTGACCAATGCAGCCGGACACCGTTCACTTACCAGGTTGTGCATTGAGAGTTTGATATCTGTTTAATATGACTGGAAACAATCCAGACCACTTTTCTAAAATTAGATAGTTTACAACAACTTAAAGTTATAGGAGATATTAAGGCTATAGATGAGAAATAGACTCACGTGATCTACTTCATTCCACCGTTCAGTGTTCTGAATGAGAGTTCTGGAAAAATGAGTCTTTCCAGTCTTATTATCCATTTCCTAGAGGAAAACCAGGTGTTTAGTCATACAAGGCAATTATACAAAAACACTAATGCATATCAACGCAAAGCAATTCTGTTAATATCATATTAGCCTAGTACAAATAAAAATCTGAATCAATAAAGATAAGAAATACCTTGTCGATTCTCTCTATCAGCTGGACAGTCCGATTTCCAAACTTGATCTCTGTTGTAGTTTCATTATGAAAATTAGCAGCAAAGTTGCGTCCATGTAACAGCGATTTTGAAGACTCGTTCTCCATCTGATTCAGAAAGGCTTAATATTAATATATGTGAATGTTTTGATTGACATTTTTATTTGACATTGCTAATTCGGAAGTAAATTTTGCGATTAATCACGTAGTGATTCATTTTAGCGAATCAATTCTTTGAACCAGGTCATTTAATAAAATCAGTTCAAAAACGATTCAGTGTTAAGTTCCGTTTGTTGTTGCAGGAACTGAAGTCATTTAGAATCAAATATACTTACATTTACATTAAACAGTACTAAAATTAATCTACATCGGTAAACATTTTGCACTTTTAACTAAATTTGCTATTAAAACGAATCTGTGGAGTCGGTTCGTTCTTATTCGTTCGAGGTTTTGTGAACCGGTTTAAAAAAAGATTCAGTGAAAAGATTCGACTCAAAAGAACAATTCGTTCACGAATCGGTCAGCGACAATCTGCGCAAAGGACCATAGCACAAAACAAAATTCAGATGTTAACCAACTCAGATTGATTTTTCTCTAGTCATACCTGGTGAACAGCCTCCTCTAGTTTTTGCTGCGTGTCCTCCATAAGTTTTTCCACTTCCCTGAACATCTCGTTTAAAGTGGTTTGTCCCTGCGCCACATGCTCCTCCAGGGTCTCGGAGATGTCCAGATGTCCCCCTCTGTGGACTGAGCTGCCCACTACAAAGCCCACGGAAAGGGATATTATCACAAATTTCAGCATCGTTTTGTGCTTAGGCGAGTCACCCCTGGCGGGAATCACAGACCCTGTCTGTGCCTGGGACGTGGTTTATTTGGAAACTTGTGAGGGAAAAAAAGACCGGAAAAGGGTTTTGGCTCCCACTATTGCATCTGATGGCTCAATTATTAAAGCGACAGCACACTGGCCTTCAAAAATGAGGGTAACAAATAAATCGTACAGAAGTATTCTACCTCGACTCAAACGACAGTTTTCTATTTGAATATATTTTACAGTGTAATTTATTCCTGTGATGGAAAAGCTGAATGTTCAGCAGCCATACCCCAGTCTTCAGTGTCACATGATCCTGGTGCTTAAGAAATATTTTCAAGTTAAGAGTTAAGAGTTTAAAAGTTAAGAAACATTTATGTATGTATTTATTTATTTATTTTTGTTTATTTATTCCTTCCTACTTAATATTATTATTAATTCTTAATATTTTTTACAGAATTCGTTTGTAACATGTATTTTGCTATTTCAAATAAATGCTCTTCAATTAACTTTATTTCTGTTCATCAAAGAATCCTGAAAAAAAAATGCATCACAGTTTCCACAAAAATAAACAGCAAAAAAAAAAACTGTTTTTATTATTGATAATAATAAGAACCATTATTAATGAATAACTAAACACCAAATCAGCATAATGATTTCTGAAGGAACATGTGACACTGAAGCTGGAGTAATGGCTGCAGAAAATTCAGCTTTGCATTACAGGAATAAATAAAGCAAAAAAAAAAAAAAGAATATTACAATAGAAAACAGTTATTTTAGATTGTAATAATATTTCACAATATTGCTGTTTTATTGTATTTTTGATCAAATAAATGCAGCCTTGGTGAGTGTATAGGCCTATAAGCTATATAGATTATTAACTTAACTTGCAATTATAGAATAATAATAATAATAATAATTCTTATTTTAGTTGTAAAAGCTGCAGGCAATATTTAAAATTATTCATAACATTCTATAATTTTATAATTATGTATAATATTCATACACATATGAATTATTCTGACAAGCTAAGGAACAAATTCTCTTCCAGTGATCCTGCTTCAGTGTGGAAAGGTATGAAAGATATCACCAGTTACAAGACACCATCCCCCAGCACTCTGGAGAATCAACAAACGGCAGACGATTTGAATGACTTGTACTGTAGGTTTGAAAAAAAAACCCACACCCGCCCTGAACACCTCTCCACACAACCATTCACACCTCCAGCAACCCCCCTCTCCCCCACACCTGCAATCCACATTAGCGAAGATGACATGCGCCAGGTCTTCAGAAAGAACAAAAGAGGGAAAGCACCAGGCCCAGACGGTGTGTCTCCAGCTTGCCTAAAAACCTGTGCTGATCAGCTGGCCTCATCTTCACAGCAGATCTTCAACAGATCACTGGAGCTATGCGAAGTCCCCTCATGCTTCAAACGCTCCACCATCATCCCCGTCCCAAAGAAACTGCAATATCGGACTTAATGACTACAGACCTGTGGCTCTAATGTCTGTATGAACACGAAAGACTGGTTTTGGCTTATCTGAAGGACACCACTGGTCCCTTACTAGACCCCCTGCAGTTTGCCTACAGAGCAAACAGGTCTGTGGATGATGTAGTCAGTATGGGACTGCACTTCATCCTGTAGCATCTGGACAGACCAGGGACTTATGTGAGGATCCTGTTTGTGGACTTCAGCTCCGCTTTTAACACCATCATCCCGGACACCCTTCAGAATAAACTAACTCAGCTCCCCGTCCCCACCTCTGTCTGTCAGTGGATCAACAGCTTCCTGACAGACAGGCAGCAGTCAGTAAAGCTTGGTAAATACACATCCAGCACCCGCACCATCAGCACTGGAGCTCCACTCTCCTCACTGCTCTTCTCCCTCTACACGAATGACTGCACATCTAAAGACTCTCTGTCAAGCTCCTGAAGTTTGCAGACGACACCACACTGATCGGCCTCATCCAGGACGGTGACGAGTCTGCTTACAGACAGGGGGTTAAGGAGCTGGCTGTCTGGTGCAGTCTTAACAGCCTGGAGCTTAACACGCTCAAAACTGTGGAGATGATCGTGGACTTCAGGAGAAACCCCCCTGCACTCCCCCCACTCACCATCATGAACAGCACTGTGACTGCAGTGGAGTCATTCAGATTCCTGGGCACCACCATCTCCCAGGACCTGAAGTGGGACAATCACATAGACTCCATTGTCAAAAAGGCTCAGCAGAGGTTGTACTTCCTTCGCCAGCTGAGGAAGTTCAACCTGCCACAGGAGCTGCTGAAACAGTTCTACTCCGCCATTATTGAATCCATCCTCTGCACTTCAATAACTGTCTGGTTCAGCTCAGCTACTAAATCTGATCTCAGAAGACTACAGAGGGTATACGGACTGCTGAGCGAATCATTGGTACAACCCTCCCCAGTCTCCAAGAACTGTACTTATCCAGAGTGAGCAAAAGGGCTGGCAAAATCACTCTGGACCCCTCACATCCAAAACACTCCCTCTTTGAACTGTTACCGTCTGGTCGACGCTACAGAGCTCTGAGCACCAGAACGACCAGACACAGAAACAGTTTCTTCCCTCAGGCAATCCATCTCATGAACACTCGACAATAAACGCGGAACACACAACTATTATACATTATCCATTCACCACACTCACTTATTTTATTTTATTTCTCATTTCAAATTTGCACATACATGACCTGTACATACATAATTGTCTATATTATATATTGTGTTTTTGCTGTTTTGTACATTGCCTATTTGGATATTATTCTTTCATTATCTGTGTCCTGTCCTGTTGCTGTCTTTCTGTTGCACTGTGGAGCTTCTGTCACTACAACAAATTCCTCTCATGTGTAAACATACTTGGCCAATAAAGCTCATTCTGATTCTGATTCTGAAAAAACAGAATTACCTGTAATTTGTATTGCTAGATTTTTTTATTATTATTATTAGTGACAGCTGTGTGTTGCCAGTCCAAACAGATTTTAATGGCTTCTTGTTTCGTCATGAGTTAGTCTGTTTTTGTTCCATAGTCTCGTGACAATCTCATTGCACTCTGGGCTTTGCCAACTCTGCATTTTCAATGTGCATAAAGTGTGCACATTCTTTAATAGTCCAATAGATGGCGACAGAGTACAACATCTCGTTCACCACTCATTCACTCACTACTCACTGCCTGTTCTAATGAAACACCTGCCAGCGTGTGTGCGTGTGATTAAACCTGCTGCTCGCGCCAGCATAGCTATTCCTCTGGTGTAGGTAAGACAAAATACACACTCATAATATTTATCAAGACTCAACTTTTTATGTAGAACAGTAGCATAATATCAAAAACAATGAAAAATAGATAGATATAATTCGTTTGGATGGACATATTGCACCCCCATAGCATATTTAACAACACAAAATTGTATTTTTTTTAAAGCATTCTTACATGACAGCTTTCCTAAGCTCAAACCTTCAAGAAGAGTTTGTCCAGAGAATGAAGAAAAATACAGACGACAGTGGGATTCGCCTTCCAAGTATATCTGAACTTCCCATTGGGCGTCATGGGAAGCGCCGCCTCTAATTATGAAGCGCATAAAGAGCCAGTGAGTCGCGAGCGCGACTGATATCAACAGCCGAGTGGATGGAGTCATAAAATACAAACATTTATCTCTGTGTGTGACACAAGTTAGAGCTCAGATACGCTATACGGATAATTTCGACCGCTGTCAAACAGATTCTGCGGCTGTCGCTGAAGCCAAAAGTCACATTACAGTGGAAAAAGTAAGTTTGCTGATCACTTCATTTGAGCGCGTGTCAGCGCACGAGCTGCTGGGAAACTTAAAGTGACGCGCTATGTTGGGCACGCGCTGCGTTGACAGAATACACTGTTGCCATAAATATGAAAACATTGTAATATTAAAAGTAATAAATATGATGGATATTTATGTTACGGTAATGAATTAAATAAATTATGGCAAGTTTGTATTGGATTTCCAATCGGGTGTTTGATTACATCTTAGTCAGGTTAGTTTCAAAAGCGATGTAAATAATTTACTGCAGCCTTTGGAGTGCTCGTCAGCTGTCTGGGTTTGGTTTGTAGTTTATCTCTTAGATAACGGCAATACAGCACTAAAGCATGATATTTGATTATATCTGATATAGTCATTGGCTAAACTGACAACATTCAGTTTTGGGAAATCTATCTGAAGGACCGCCTTAAAGTTATGTGTTGCTGGTCCAACATGGTCTACTATGTAAAAACCTGCTCCAAAACACATTTACCGAATAGATTTTCCAGGAAAGTCTCTAAGAGACCAGTTTTGGTCCCTTGTTAGGGCTGTTCTCAGGTAAACAGTTGACAGGTGTGAAGATGCTGAGTAAGATGTTTTGAACATTAAGCATTTTCCAATGTGATGGTGTTTCTTATGAAAGTCCTGAGTTCTGTGTTATGTAACATGAATAGTTTTGGTCAGACTGGAGAGTTATAATTCTCCCTGTTGTCCTGGATTACTCATTGTTAGTGTGAGTTTCTCAGACTTAGACATCATCAGGCTCAGACTGGCATCCAATGTGTCTCAGTTGATGAATCATTTGCTTGCAGGTGTTTCTTCTCTATTTGTGTGCTCATTTTATTTTGTAATGAACGTGTAGTGACTTGCACAGATAAGTATTTGTTCTTATTTTGTAAAGTGTGTGTCTATATCCTAAATTTCAAGCAGTGCTACTGAAGTTTAACACCCTCTTGTTTTTATATAGGCTTTCCTAATGCAATGTGTGAAATGCACCATAAGGTGTTTGCTTTTTTTTTTTTTGCTCTGTGTAGTCTCTGTTGAAGATTATGTGGTTATTTATGAGAGCTTTTGGATATGTTGTCCCTCTGCTGCCTATAGGGCAAAATGATAGTGTTACACAATCTACTCTTCAATCTGCTCTTTAAATGGATTTCTGATGAATTGACCACAGCTTCACCACAGGCATGAGGAAAAATGTGCAGTGCAATTGTGAGAAATGAAGATGCAAATGTGGGAAATTATTAAATTTGAGAAAACAAATAAATATCAGAAATTAAGAAATTATGAGAAATGAAGCAAATTTGAAATTGTTAAAAATAGAATGTAATAAAAGAATGTGAGGGGGGAAGCAAATATGAGCATTGAGCAATAAACCCAATTTTGAGAAATAGTCACAGTTGTGAAAAAAGTTTCAAACTGAGTCGCGATTGTGAGAAATGAAGCAAATATGAGAAATTAAGTCACAATTGTCAGAAATAAATTTGCAGTTGTGAGATAGTTGCACACTTGAGAGATAGTTATAGTTATGATCAAGTCACAATTTTGAGAAAGTTTCAATTAAGAGATCGTTACAATTACGATAAATAGACAGTGAAAAATAAAGTTGCAATTGTCAAAGTTGCAATTATGAGATGTACATTTACATAGTCATTTAGCAGACGCTTTTATCCAAAGCAACTTACAAATGATGACGGTAATGAGAAAAAAAGTCGCAATTTTACGAAAAAGTAACAATTTAACGAAAAAGTTGCAATTGTGAGAAAGTTGCAAATTTTGAAAGATAAAGAAGCAAATCTGAGAAATAAAAAATGTGAGAGACAGAATTGAGATCTAAAGTCGCAACTGTGAGAAAGTTGCAATTGTAAAAAAAAATGAGGGATTGAGGGATTATTGAAGGATTATCACCAAAGTCAAAAATACAATGTAAAAGTAGCAATTGTGAGAAAGTCGCAATTACAAGAAAAGCCGCTAACGAAGTCGCAATTCTGAGAAATGGATTCGCAATTTAAAGAAACAAAGTTGCAATTGCGAGAAACGCAGTTGGAATTGTGTGATGTAATGTTGCGCAATCAGTCGCGATCAATTGTGAGAAAGTCGCAGTCATGAGAAATGCCAATAACGCAAACTGAATCGCAATTATGAGAACTGAAGTACGAATTGTGAGAAAATCGTACAGTAATTGTGAGATATAAAATAGTGATAATGAGATAGTTACGAAATTACGATAATTACAAAAAAGTAATAATTTAACGAAAAAGTTGCAATTGTGAGAAAGTTGCAAATTTTGAAAGATAAAGAAGCAAATCTGAGAAATAAAAAATGTGAGAGATAGAATTGCGAGATCTAAAGTCTCAACTGTGAGAAAGTTGCAATTGTAAAAAAAAAAAAGTTGCAGTTGTCAGAAGTGAAGTCGCAATTGTGAGAAAGTTACAGATATCATTAATAAAGTCACTATTGTGAGATATAAAGTAGCAGCTGTGAAATATGAAGCTGCACATAAGTTCATGAGGTGGACAGAGGAAATGACAAACAAAAGGGCCAACACAAATGTTGTCGGAGCTTTTCTGGGCCTTTTAGGTTATTCCCAGTATTTTGTGATTTTTAAAATATGACTCTCAGTGGAAGTTCAGTTAAAAATGGCTTGACTCCAGTTATCCACAGATGTGAATGCTGAAAGTTTATCTGCTGCACTGTGGAGTCCATCTCTCAAAATAACACAACCAGTCCATTCCTTTTGGACTGCTGTGATACTCTCATACGTTTCTGGTGGGTAGTATATCACAATATGTCACGCTCAGAAAAATACAAGCTTTTTTGTGGAATTGCATACATTCTTCTGTTGGATTCTGTTTCACATTCCCTCCAATTTACAACACTGATTCGCTTAAGGTGAAGGCAGGGCTGTTCACGCTAAAGCAACCCTACCGGCTGGTTGATCAGACTCCAGCTGGTTCATGTGGAAGCAATAATGCTTCTCATAGTGGTTTGAAGTTTTTCATGACCCATCTGAGCAAAGTATCTGGACACCTGTATTTATAGAGTTGCTTCATGGTGTCATTTGATATCTTGAGAGGATTGTTACTAAAAGTGTTGAATGGTTTATATTAATACCCAGTTGACTGGCTCCGTTATTTTAATTAACCACAGATATGTAGTTTTGCATGTCGTTGTAAAGGTTACTAAGAGTTTTCCATTTGCAAAATGGCAGTGTATGAGACCAAAGACTTGACCTAAATCTCTTCATTCTAGCCAATACATGGTTTACAGTTGGCCATCCTGTTGTAGTGTAACGGAAAGACCTTAATCCAGAGTAAACAAACCTTTTTGAGTTGAAACCATTTGGGTTTGTTGACATTTGACCTGCTTGTCTGGAGAGGCATCACGTTTAAAGTCTTTAACTTCCTCCTCCATGTTTCCTTTATAATCCTTCCTTCTGTTCCCAGTAGGTTAGAGAACGTTAGAGGAAGTGGAAAGTTGTGGGTTTGTTATCGTAAGGATCGCATCATCCACACAACAGGATCAGTTAAAGATGCTGCCAGAAATGTTGATGTCTGCAGGGTACCGTATCTGACAGAATCTCAGAAGAATGGAAAGATTCTATTTTAAAAGTTTAAGCAAACCCAACTAGGATTATTTAGCCCTATTAGCCTACTGCTGAGGCTTTGAACCAACTGTACATTGCTGTACGGCTATAGAATCACACCATGGTAGAACTTGAAATTTGAGAGCTGTCTATTCTGAGCAGGAACCACCAGAATGTTTCTCCATGTTATATGGGCACCCATGTCTGCCTCAGAGTGAAAAATAAAATGGGTAAAAGCCTGTTCACATCAAGAACGATAACCATTCTGTTTATTTTAAGCACATTGGGCTGCAGTTTTGTCATGTTTAAAGCAGGATTCTGATTGGCTGTCAGTGTTTTTATCATTCATCAGCTGGAAAAAATAATTTGTGAAAGTGATTCTAACAATTCAAACAATTCCTCTGTTGTTATCATCATAGTTGAGGTGTGGACTTTTCTATTCCATTAGAATGATAAAACTTTATAGTTATCTTCATAGATGATTCTTGGTGTGAACGGGAATTAATTGTAGAAAATTTTAAAAGAAATATAAAGTCATATAAAAAGTTGCATTGAGGGATTATCACCAAAGTCAAAAATACAATGTAAAAGTAGCAATTGTGAGAAAGTCGCAATTACAAGAAAAGCTGCTAACGAAGTCGCAATTCTGCGAAACAGATTCGCAATTCAAAGAAACAAAGTTGCAATTGCGAGAAACACAGTTGGAATTGTGTGATGTAATGTTGCGCAATCAGTTGCGATCAATTGTGAGAAAGTCGCAGTCATGAGAAATGGCAATAACGCAAACTGAATCGCAATTATGAGAACTGAAGTACGAATTGTGAGAAAATCGTACAGTAATTGTGAGATATAAAATACTTATAATGAGAGTCAATTACCTTTTCATTTTTCTTCAGGCAGAATTGGGCTTTTATAGCATTAATACTGCAGTACAGCCAGATTTAGTAAAGTGCAACAAGCTGCTTTTAGTTGATGGATAGTTTTTTCTTAAATTTCAAAATGCAACATGGCCTACTGTGTCATTATAGCATATTTTCTTACCCTACCCTAGTATTCAGACTTTGTTCATACATCAGTTTTCCTTTGAAAATCTGAATGTAAACACCTTACAATGCATCTTTGTTTTGCACAACAACACACAGTGTATAGCAGTTATATATCTAGTGGGAATATTCAGCCTGCCGTTGATTTTGATGACTTTAGGGATTCCTGGTTACACATGGGTGTTGCCCTGTTCGCTGTCACCCGAGCAAATCTCTACTAAACACATTACTCTAGAGAACTCATTACGGGTTCGACTTACATCTTCTCCTTCATTATGCCCTAACTTATCATAAGTTGTGCCGTTTTGCGGCTTGCAGAATTTGTTGGAACAAGAGTGATTGTATATCATTCTCAGGAACCATGATCCCAAAATAGCTGATTTTGCCTCTTTGCATATTTTTTCTTTCTAGATGGTTTGCTATGATAATTACTACTTAAGAGCTATATTTTAGTTAAGAGCTATATTTTGAAATCCTAAAAGGTGTTTTAGCATTTATGTGATCCAGAGGGGCTGCTTTGAATTCTTTGTCCACCACAAAGCAGTAAAAAGTGCACAAACAGGAAGGACTTGGACCTCATACAATATCAGATATCCTGCCTCTGGAACTACTGTGCAAAAAAATCACACACAGCAATTTTTTATGAACCTTTATTTCTGACAAATAAGAAAATAATACATTTTTATGCACTTTTGACTCTGTTGGAAAAATTCATTGGGAATAAGTGTCCCTGTAAGGAAATACCATTTCAGACTCCTATTTGATTTGCTTTATTTCACAGGTGCTCTTGGCGAAGTATGCAAACAGCATGTCAAATTTCTTTCACACAGGGTTTTTCTTTCATACCTCTTGTGCTGGAATACCAGTGACACTTTAAATTGTCAAACATCTTTGTTTCAAGTAGTGAAGCACCACTGCTGTTTTTAAAGATTGACTAACACCAATAAATAAATACCAATAATAATCTGTATTATTAGCAGATAATTGATCATGTTACCAATATATTATGAAGCCCTAATTTCAACTGATGTGTTTTGCCATTACCACCAAACCAAATCTATTGTATGTGTCCAAAAAAATCTTTCCCTGGTCCTATATTGCTTCACTCTACAGTTAATGGCACACATTATGCTACACATTATGTTTGTTTCTTATAGGTCAGCTGGCTAACAATTACCAACGTCACCACAACCAGAGTAACCAAACTCTCCAAGGCAGCAGCGTTGCTCTCCGGTTACTTTTGTTTGCCTGTACTGTAATAGTCTTTTACTCCAGGCAGTAAACTGCTAATGCATATTGACTCAGTAGGGTGTACTTTCTCTACAAACATGAATAACTGCTTGTTTTCAACATTGAATAAAATAAGAAATGTTTCTTGAACAGCAAATTAGCATATTAGAATGATTTCTGAAGGATCATGTGACACTGAAGACTGGAGTAATTATGCTGAAAATGTAGCTTTGCATCACAGAAATAAATTTACCTTTCGAAATATAGTCAAATAGAAAAGTTATTTTGAATTGTAGTAATATTTTGCAATATTACTGTTTTTGTGTTTTTATCAGATAAATGCATACTGTAGTAGAGAAGGTCATTTCCCTTTTGTGTGCTCCTGTAGGTCACATGAGTAATATTAGTGTTGTAGGAATGTTGGCTCTTAGGAATTCCAGTTTGAAGTGGTGCCGCTTTCTGCTGAATCCACTGGGATGCGGTTGAACCCTTTGATGGTGTCTCAAAGCTGAAGATCCTGCAAAAAGATCTGTCAGGTCCTTATGCTGAAAGACCGCAGGTCTGAGCTGTCAGAGTCAATTTGCTTGGCGATCACTGTGACATTAGCATATGCTAGTCTTCGGTGACTATTAATGATAGACAGGATGGGCAAATGTGCATGAGCCTGTTGAAAAATATCTTTGAAGGCAATGGCAAAGGGTGTTAACTTGAATTCCCTTGCTTGCAGTTGTGCCATCTGTCGAGTGGCTGTTCCTAGGGACACAATGTGATTTGTAGCTTCTAAATGAGGCCCGTCTTGCTGTTTTTCTTATGATTTTCTGCCAGGACAACTTTCCTGGCATGTCTTGCTTCAAGAAATATCCCCTACTGCCTTTTAAGCATGGTTAAATTTAGCAGTGGGAACTTTCCCACACAGCACTCGCTGCATTGACCATTGGTGACATGTAAAAACTCACTGTTCTTGTTGGTCCTTGGAGAATTGAAGGACCGGGAATTTGGGTCATGCTATATTTTTGTATGTGTTTTTGATGGTAGAGGACCAGTGAAAATGGTAACAAACGGTGGATGTGGCTGCACAAATGAATCAGGAGAGAGCAGCTAATGCCACCCTGCAGATAAATGAGAAGGTCTTGCCAGCTGCCAGATTTGATTAGGCTGTTGAGACTCAAGTGACCCTCAGGAGTGTTAATGGAGAGAAAGATGCAGGACAGCTATTGGGCTCAAGCTTTCGACAAGTCTGCTCACTCGTTCAGATGACCTCTGACTCAGTTCATTCACATATCACTGTGCTCTGGTTTCACTCCCAAATCAACCATTCGTTCGCAACTGGAAGACACATTGATTTCCTCAACAAAATGCATGATTTTGTTGTTCCAATCCAAACCTATTTACACTCTTCTTCTGAGAAATTTTTGAAGAATGTGCTGGCAGCTCTTTGTGTATGGAAATATTTCCTGGCTCACAGGTTGTCTATAACTGGGCCAATCTTGTGTCCTGATTCTCGTTAAACATTCCTTTGTTCTGTCCTGTTTGCTCTGCATGCATTAATCCTATCAAGCGCTCGACTCTTCTGGCCTATTTTACAGCACATGCCAAGTGTTTTTGTCACTCAGCTAAAAATCTAGAGCATTTTCATTTCATTTACCAGCAGTACTTCAGGACAGTATGCACTGTTTTTACCAAGGCATTGTCAGTTGGTCCACATAGACATGTACATTGCTATTAGGTATTTGTACGGATGGTTGACTTCGTCCAGCTGTTGACTTTTATTTTATTTTTATATATATTTATTTTATATACTGTATATTTTTATTTTAATTATTGTAGAATATTTTATTTTTTTGTTTTATTTTGTTCATAATTTTTAAATTTAATTTTATATTTATATTTTATTCAAAATATATTCCTCTTGCATGGACACCCCATTTTCTCTCTCTCTATATCTATCTATCTATCTATCTATCTATCTATCTACCTATCTGTATGTGTGTGTGTATATATATGTATAT
>JAFVLL020030610.1:0-15553 GCA_021397915.2 Tor tambroides | reverse complement strand
TAATATCTGAAGAATTAATGCAACAGGACACAGCTGATCACTTAGAAAGACCTGTGAGGCAACTGTTCCAACACTTATGCTCACATCAGATAGAGAGATGAAACTCTAAAAGTGCTGAACTTCTTAGCTGGTAAAACATCTGTGTTGAATCACCCAATAATAAAATGTGACATTCTGTAGTTTTGTCTCATATTCATCTTTTAATCATATTTGTAAATGTCTTGACTCCACAGCCAACAGTCAGAGCAATTTTGTCTTTACTGTTCCAATACTTTTGGAGGGCACTGTATTTTAAAATGTAATTTATTTCTGTGATGCAAAGCTGAATTTTTAGCATCATTACTTCAGTTTTCAGTGTTACATGATCCTTCAGAAATCATTCTAATATGCTGATTAGTTGCTCAAGAAATATTTCTTAATATTATCAGTGTTGAACACAGCTGTGCTGCTTAATATTTTTGTAAAAAAAAAAGATACATTTTTTCAGGATACTTTGATGAATCTAACGTTTAAATTAACAGTACTTTACAGTACTGCATCCTTGCTGAATGAAAGTATTCTTTTATTTAAAAAAAAAATCTTTCTTTTGAACAGTAGTGTAGATTAGATTTTGAATCTCAGATGTTCAGTGTGGTCTGAGACTGTATATGGTTGAACAAAACCTGCTAAAACTGATTGAAACAACAGGGTATTTCAGGGTCACAACAACCTCGACTGAATATGCAGGGCGAAATACAATGTCCCTAAAGAATTCTATTGCTAATGTGAGGTATAAAATATTTATGGTATGTTAGTGTACAGTGGGTCACACTGTTGTTTGTTTTGCATCATTTTCTAAACACACACTGTAAAAAATCCATAGGAATCTTCCCTGTTTTTCACAGGTTTTTTACCCATTTTATTTTGCACTTAACTATTAAAGAGATAAAATTGTCCTAATTTACTCAACCTCATGTTGTTCAAACCAGTCTGCCTTTCATGTTTTCTAAAGGAGACATTTGACAGAATGAATGTGACCATTCACTTTCATTGTATATAGACAAAAAGACACAATAAAGTATGTATTTTGTACAGTATTTAACACAAAAAGAAAGTCATACAGGTCTGGAATGACATGAAGTTGAGTAAATGATGACAGAAGTTTCATTTTTGGCTGAACTATCCCCTTAATGTTATGTTTGAAATGATTAATATTCAGTAAATCACTGTCTTTCAAACAAAACTAGGTGCAAAAACCATGTAAACCATCTGCCCACATAATATATCATCTATACAAAAACACATACAATACCAACAACCTGATTACATATTGTTTTGTTTAATATTAAGATATTCACAATGCTGCCAAAGTTCTGTCTCAGTTAACAGTGTTTCCGTCTCATGTTTGAAACAGAACAAAAGGTCTCTGGAGAGTCTCATTTTTACTGAGAGTACAATGATTTATCAGGACAAAGATTATTGTAAAAAAAGGATGGAGATGGTACAGTACCGGACACGGTGCCTGTGGTTCTTTTGTTTGGTGTGCAGACTCCCAACTCGAATCACGAGGCCTGTATAACAGTAATCTGACATTGAGTCACCAAGCATTGTTGAAAAGCGATTATTAGAAGCATATTTGATGAAAATCCTACTCAATTCAACACTAGTACAGAGTCCAGCTGAGAGCCGTGTCAAGTGCGTTTCCAGTACAAATGCATTACATGGACCAGTCAGGTGCGGAAACTGTATTGACAGACAGTCGGATGCACAATTTAACCTATGAAAAATCCATTTCCTTTTTTAGATTGGTGCGTATGTGCCTGAATGAACTTTGTTCACAAGTTTGATTGTAATGCATATGTATGTGTGTCACAGGGGGAGAAAGACATAAAAAGAGGTCACAAATAACATCCTCAGATCCTGAATTTGTACATCAAACCCTTGATGACAACTTTAACATAGTCAAAGTTCAAACAAAATTGTTTTCTCATATTGAATAAACTGTTGTACGGGTGCAGCACAATGCAATTTATAGTGCATTGCAAGCAAAAAAAAAAAAAGAGAAATTCAATCCACTATCTCAGCAAACTTCCCATTAATCCTATGATTAATGATTCATGTCCTATAATAAAGATATGCCTCTTTTACTTTCGACATCTGCGTTTATCATTCAGAAAGAATGTTAACAGAGACTGTTAATCACAAATTTGTTAAGACAAAGTGAAGGGTCTATGTAAACGTTTAACTTTAAGAGGAAAAAGCAAGGCATGACTATAAAAAGACTATTACAAACTTAAAATTTCGTCAGAATTTCTGAGACAAACAAGTTCCTTATTATACAGCAGTTAAGGGCTGTTTACACTGAGTACTAGAACTATAACAGTTTAAGGGATAGTTCACCCAAAAATGAAAATTCTGTCATTAATTACTCACCCTCATGTTGTTCCAAACCCCTAAGACCTTTGTTCATCTTCGGAACACGAATAAAGATATTTTTAATGAAATCCGAGAGCTTTCTGACCCTGCATGTGCATGTTCGTTCCTCTGCATGTAAACAACGTTATCATGGTACTCTCGATAATGGTGGACACTTTAGGATACATTATTTATCCTCACCGTTATCTTTGTGTCACAACTGAAGTATAATTTAGATTTTATTCTGTGCATTAGTGGTGTGGATTTTTCATTACATCATTATGCCGGTAGGTGTCGACAAATGACTGTCTTTATAAGCAAGTCATTGGCTGCATCCAAGTACGCATTGCAAAGCAAGTACTTATTTAAAATAACTACCTTCTCAGAGAGTATATGATTTTCAACGTAGCTATTGCCTAGTTTGCACAAACGATTCATTCAAAAACAAAGGTTCCTTCAGGAATAAAACAAGTGAGTAACTGTATTCACTCAAGCGATTCATTGAAAAACCCTGATTCAGGAACAAAACAACCGAGTAATTGAATCATTCATTCAAGCCACCCACTCAAAAACACTGATTCATCAATTATTGTTTTGAATCATTTTTATTGGCGAGACAAATGCGCTCACAATGTTGTGCCTAAAATATACATTATTCAGTATTATATGAAGCAATATCACAGTTGTGATCTTATGCTCTGTAGACACTTCACTTTTCTCAGGAAATAAAAGATGATGGCTATGTGTGCAAATCGAACTGGTGAGTGCCAACAGGAGAAGCAGAACTCTGTGACTGATCCTCTCATGCTTGCTTAACACAAAAAATGAAATGGATCAGTGCAGTAGAGTGATCTGGGTCAAACCTCTGCTCTAATCTGTTGGACCGAAGGTGACTATATACTGCCAAGATTTCGGTGCAGTGTTGCCAAGCAAGAGACAGCAACACTGGGTGCGTAATGCCAGCACCAGTCTTGCTTTTTTTTCCAGCATTATATATCCTGTGACCTACACCATTGACCTTGATCAGCATTGCTGCTCTGATACGCAGCATTACTCACAAGACCTTCCAAAACTGTATGCACAAGGATCAAATTCTAAACCATATCCCTAGAAAATAGACCAACAGAGGTGATTTAAGGTCATAAAGTTAATATTAGACACCTATACATCCCACATCTCAGCTTAACAGTAAAACAGCTGAAGAATTGGAACATGAAACGTCATTATCATATAAGCAGTTCTTATTTACACATAACAGGGCATATTTCAGTTGAAGACACAAAAAGTTTCTCTTAATCAGTATAGCAATACTAGGTGAACCAAAGGAAGATCTGACCTTCAATTAAATGCATGCGGATTTTTGAAAAGTAAACTAAACCTGTATTTAATCCCTGTAAGCAACTTCATACCGTTAACGATCATAAAATGTACACAGCTCCTTCGGCCTACAATAAACTAGTTAGATACTGCCACCCAATGTTCTGATACATATAGTACAACTTTACAAACACCATCTGATATAAGACACGGGAACCATTATTAAAAAAATTGACTACACAAAGAAATTAAATAGAAACTTTGTGGCTGTAAGAAAGCCTACAAATGTAAGCTGAGAATACTAAAACATACGGTCTAATTGTAAAACTGTTGCTTGAGAAAATATCAAATAACTGGTTCTTCCTAATGCAGTTTATTTTTATTTACTAATTAGCACAATTGCTTTGAAACCTATTAAACGTGTGCAAAGTCTGTATAATTTACTGAGAATTCTGTCAATTCTGATGAAGTGAAATAGCACTTAGGAAGTAGATGTAATTGCTAGAAAACTACAGTACAGAAAAACTGAAAGGCTTGAATTTAAAAGTGTTGAACCATTTAGAACCTCCGTTGAATCATTCATCATTTTGCACTGATTCAGCTTTAGTTATAGGCTCTAAAGCAAAATATGTTTTCAAGAGACTTTCTAACAAGTTGTGTCACTTTTCAGCTTCATCCACAAAGTGGTATAAAATTGAATCCTCTCAGGATATTCAGGCTAATTATCAAAACCATTTTTGAGTCAGCTAGGTTCTTATTCTTATCTATTAGGAAAAATTATAAACAGCTTCAAACAGGAAAAATGGTGAAGCAAATCTTTTAGCCCAACAGTCAAATAAGACAAACACACAGTTCTTATGTTCAGCTGTTGATTTATTAAATGTCTGAATCTGTTTTAGCAACAAACAAGTTGCAACAAGAGAATAATGTTGAAGCATGTTTCCACCACAGGATCAAATCAAGTTTTCATCTCACAATACTGACCTATTTTTCTCAGAATTCGGACTTTTTTCCTCATATTTTCTCAGATTTCCCAGAATTGTCAGCTTAACTCATAATTCTGAGAAACAAGTGTCAGTTGTGAGAGATAAAGTTGCAGTTACCTTTTTTATTTTCTATTCCATGGCAGAAACAAAAAAAATATATATATATTTTGTTTATATCTTGCAAATTCGACTCTTTTACAGAATTTCTCATTATTCTTAGAGATTTCTAAGAATATTCTGAGTTTAATTTTATTTAAATTCTGACTGAAGTCAGAATTGTTAGATTAAAAAGTCAAAATTAACTTTTCTTTGTCTTTTTTTTATTTTGTGGCAGAAACAGGCTTCCACAGTATAGTGCTCACATTACTGTTCACTATTTAAAAGTCTCTTACTTGGTTGCTGGAGGTTCATTGGTTGAAGTTAAAAGATTTTTAACAATTCAAATGTCTATCTGAAAAAAAAAAACCTGTCCATCCATTAAGCAGAATCACTTGTTTAAAGACAAAATTGCCATAGTCCTTGATTAAAAAAGTTTTAAATGCATGCATCATCTGAATCAAATGTAGGTTGATGCAAGACAATATTGGTTTCAGGCTTTCATTATTACTAAGCAGTATGTAAGTAATAACCTCCAGCACCAATTACAGTTCACTGACACAGGCTTTAAAAAACATGGGTCACAAATGCATGAGATAAAACTCATCTAAATACAGGTTCTCTCATTTGTGTAACTAAACAGTCAATCTGATCTACAACATGAAAAACTATCATTATAAAAATACATATCTCATAGATTCAACAAACACAGTACTTCATGTATTATATGAGGAGTGAGTAAATATGTATCAGTTTAAAAGGCTAAGGGCACCACTGTGACCTCAGCAACCCTTGTTAAAATTGTATAAGAAACCATGATTACAAATCGGAACATGTTGCTTTATTTTGTCAAGCTATCCTGGGAAGAAAGCCTAGACATCAGTCAATAGAAACAGAGCCCTTACATTACTATTATTACAATTAGTATTCGATTTACTGCACATTGGCTGCCGTTTTCACACGCTTTAAAATGATAATACATACATTCTCACTCCTCTGTTTAACTGTCTGTAATCATATCGTGTAATAAGGCATTGACATGAACATGCTGTAGCTTTACCACAGCACTAAATGTTATCCTAGACAAAAACTTTACATGCAAGCTGCTGCTACAACACAGCAAAATGACATTTTTGCCAACTCTGCACCAACCATTTAGAAGCACAGCTTGCTTGTAAAAATTCAAGAATTTCACTATAGTTCAGACAACTATATCTATGCTTATTACTTGCCTAAAAACTATTTCAGATGAACTTAAATGGATTTTTCCATGCTGACTGCTTGAAGTACATGACATTTGCCAAAAAAAAAAAAAAAAATGCAGTAAACAAACTTACTATTCTGTGTCAGTACAACATGACGCTTCCTTATTATTTTAAACATATTTAACTGATAAAAAATTTACGTAAACAAACTGAACTTAATTTTAAGTTTGTTCATAAACTTATTCAATTATAATACTGTCTGCTGCAAAAGAAACAAACAAAATGTCTAGTGGTTTTCATGAAGAATAATAGTGCAAATAAATTACATTAATATGTAAACTAAGCTCTATAAATTATCATTAATGTATGCTGACAAACAATAATCAGTTTTTTGTTAAGAAAATAGATGTGGACAACAAATGCAATTTCCTGCAATTCTTTAGCACCTCTACATCTTATCCACTTGATAAATAAATGTTGTATTATGATCATTTGTTGAAATTACTTCTGATTTATAGTCTTTGGGATGAGTATTATAGAAAGGTAGGCTAGACAAAATTACCATGTGTGGAAAAAAATGGCATAAGACTAGTTGAAAGACCTGAATGTGCTTTGTTTACAAATTATAGTACTAATATAATACAAAAAATTAAGGTATTGTGGAGTAGCCCATTACTAAGTAACCGACACTGCCCAAAATAAAACCAAGAGATCATGTTCAAAAGGACTGAAATTGTTACTCACTAAATATCCTTCATAACATATAATGCCTGATATTGAAACATGACCATGAATCACCCAAACTTACTAACCATTTCTACCCTCTTTCAGTCATTTACATGCAATATATGTGCATTTATAACTTTATAGCAATTAAACCGACACAAAAAACCCTTCATACAGAAAAGTAAACAAAGATTACCATTTTAATTAGCTTAAATAATATGTATTCTTATTTTGCAGCAAATAAATAAAATAAAATTAACTTTTAATGTCTGTTTATCAATTTCTCCATATTACATTCACAATATGTCATTAAAGACTTGATTTCTGATATGCATCAATGGAATTGAAGACCCCTGTAGAAAAACCATTGCACTCACTATCCATGTGAGACAAAGTAATCACATGATCATAACATTAGATCAAAGCAAAAGCTAAAGCAAAAACCAGTGCCAGTTTTCGTGAGCCATCACATCACATCACGTCGCAGTCTCGTCCATTTTTTGGTCTCTCACCCTACTGTTGTCCACAGCCAGCTGAAGTCCTCATACTCCACAGTCCATGTTCCTGTCCAGCAGTTTGCGGTGGAGAGTGAGCAGCGTGGAGAGGCAGGCCACGGACATGTGGAAGGCCAGCTGCCAGATGTTCCTCGGGCCAAAGAGAAAAGCATTGCATAAGATGATGATAGTCAGGAGAGTAAAGGATTTCAGCTTCTTCTGGCAGGTATGGAACAAGTACAGATGACACTGTGTGGGGAAAAAGATAAAGACATGAGCTTAAACAGTGTATTTGATGGTGCTATAAATGAAAACATTAAATATTACAAGTGCATCATTTTTGATGCCACATCCAGAATATTAATACAATTTACCTGGCAAATACAGCAGAGAAATGCCAAAAGAAACGCTACAACATTCCACAAACCGTCATAATCATCCTGTAAAAAAGTGTCATATTTAATCACCTGCTTAATTATGATAAAATTAATTACACCACATTCCACAAACCATCATAATCATCCTGTAAAAATGGTCATATCATAAGACATTTAAATGGATGGACAAAATTTTTCATTGTGTACATTATAATGTTATGATAAAAAGTTAGACAAAATAGTAAAGAATTTTAATTTTGTCCATTAATCAGTTATCACGCATTACATCCCTAATCAAGATCATTCTGTCCCAAATGAACATCTTGTGATACCTGGAAGGTGTATTCAATAAGATGGACACCACGTATAAGGTTGAGGGCAGCACACATGATGTTAAGAATCAGTGAGAGGATCCCTGGTGCTGAGACTGGTTCCAATCTCTGACTTTGACCTTCAAAATCAACAAGGATCAATAAGTCAAAATATATGTCCAACTTTAGATGCAGCCCTTATGAATTATTCTTTACTAGAGCACACCTGATGCAGCTGTTTGTTCTACATGCCCATTGGCTGCTCCATTGGTGAGCGCCACGTCCTCCATGGTGAGAACCTGAGGGGGGCTGGTCCTGAGGTCTTCCTGAACCTCGGCCAGGGTGACCGCCAGAGATGGACCCCCTTTCTGGTTATAATGCTGCTGAAGTTTTTGAATGGCACTATCTGAAATAAAACCATCAGACGAACTCATGATCAGCTTATTAGTTCAACAACTTTGGCTATTCATGGATTAAGTACCGTATTAATGACATGACATACAGCGTTAATAACTCATCTAATGCTTAATCCAATCACTTCTATCTGTCATCCTACCAAACTCCAGAAATGGGTACGGCCTGCTTGCCAGGGCCACTGCAGAGTTGTCAAAGCATGCTGTGAATTCCCAGTGCAAGTCTTCCAAGAAGCAGAAGGCTGTGGCAGCAGGGAGACTGCATGCACATACGGTCATGTAGGACACACCCTCGGATGAGAGGAAGCTACAACACAGAGAGACCAATTAGTTAACAAATGATTTCACAGGGCGGCCACCAATTTCCTTGGCTTATCTTGGACTCTGGAACGCAGGTAAACAAGACCAGGGACATTCTTATCGTTCTTGTATCATTCTGATATGGCAAGACTTGATTTTATTTTCATGCATCTCATGATTTCAAAAGTTGTCAAAGGTTATAACTGTAAATATTATTTAACTGATCTGGGCTAAAATGAACAGTGGATGGTTGTATTTTTTATTATCTAACATTAACCAAAGATTAATGAATACTGTAACAAAAGTATTGACCACTGCTAGTTAATTCTTACTCTTTAAAAAGCAAGCAAATTGATAAAAAATGTAATAAAATTAATAAATTAATACAATTAATTTAAAAAATTGACTTTTTAAATAGAAATAAATCATAAAAATAAAAGTTCCATAAGGTTTTGCATTTTTCATGCAATGCCATAGTAGAAGAATTTTTGGTTCCCAAGAACCTTTTAGTGAATAGTTCTTAAAAGAACCTTTTTTTTTTAAAACATCCATGGAACCACTGGACAAATGATCTTTATAATGGATAAAAAATTTTAAAAAATCTTTATAAAAATATTCTTTAGATTATTAAAATGTTCTTCACATTAAGGAAAAATGGTTCTTTGAAGAACTGTTTACTGAAAGGTTCTTTGGGGAACCAAAATGGTTCTTCTATGGTTTCACTGTGAAAACCCCCTTTTGGAATCTTTCATTTTAAGAATGAGTGGATATTAAAGGTTCTTCATGGAACCATCGATGCCAATAAGGAACCTTTATTTTTAAGTGTATGGACAACTTATGTCTAAAAAAATCTGATTTCAGGAATTTAAGCATAAGCCCTTTGATTTTTAAGTTTTTAATATCATGAGAAATATCAGTAATTTAGCATACTAATTTATTAAAAACAAATAAACAAACAATACTCAAGGGTTGCTCAAGGACACAAGACATCCTGTATCACCCATTAGAGGTTTGAACCTGAAGACTTCTGGTTTCCTGCCAAGATCTTTAATTACCAAGAAACATTATTATCCATAATAGTACACTTACTGAATGTTGAGCTCATGGCCCTTGACTGTTCCTCTCTCTGGTAATGAACTCAAGGATTTTGAGATCACTTTCAGCTGTTGCTTTCTCTCCTGAAGTTCCTTGTTATGCAAGAAATCAGTGGAGGCGGAGAGAGGGAGTCCATCCCTGACCCGGACCACAAAGGCAAACAGGATCAGTGACATGCTCCTCGTGGGTCTCTATGAGAACACATCCTAAACACAAACCACAAAGAAGATACTGATGATTATTATGAAATAGCAATTACAGAACTTGTTATAAAGCATGTCTGACAAGAAGGATGGAAAAAAGGGATGCTATTCTTTTCAAAAGTACAGCTGCAGCTGTGGATGCAGTCTAAACTAGAAGTAAACATATAATGCAACATTAAAATGTTGTAAATGTTGTATTAGTAATAAACAGTACTAATACAACATTTACTAATACATGCATTAATAAAACAAATGTTGTATCTGTACGTATTGTTTAATTGATCTGGGCTCACGTGAACTAACAATGAACAGTTGTATTTTTTAACTAATGTTAACAGTTATAAATTATTAAATAGTGTAAATTATTAAATACAGTAACCTAATAGACCTATAGTTTGTTACTGCAAACTATTTTAAACGCTAAGAAGTTGCATTAATTTTAGAGAGCTTTAATAGTGAAAAAAATACCTTCTACCACTGGGTTGGTAATGTACGATATCCTAACCATTGGTTCCAATTACAGTGATCACATTTGCCAAGTTTGGATATAATGTATCATTAAATGTGAACTGGATTTCATCTGCCTGTTATTTCAGTTCAAATACAGTCATTCTGCTAGCAGGTGCAGATGCGCTTTACCATCCCTTACCTTAACACAGCTCAATACATTTACGATGAGTATGTGAAACAGTGAATATGAAATGCGCAGGAGTATAACAACTGTTTCAAAAATGTCTCAAGATAATTATTGCAGAGTTATTTATGACTTAATGATATTAAGAAACAACCAGAGGCTTTTTGTTTGTCTCTGTGAATTATGGGAAACAGGAGCGTCACAGCAGCCGTTACTTCAAAATAAAAGTCCTTACGTTGCGTTTCAAGATGTCAAATGCTCTTACAGACAGAATAGACATAAAATGAAGAATAATTATTAAAATAATTACAGATAACTAAACTAAAACATTCTTTACATTCGCCAAGAAATATAGCATAAATAATATTAACTTATATAAATCATTTTCGATATTCTCAAGGCAGAAGGAACAAGCATTTTTGTTATTTGTAATGCTGATGGTTTCCGACAGTCGGCGGCTGTGCAGCATCTTAGAATACAAAGTAGAGAAACAGCGTTGCCATGTCCACTTTTTATAAGCGGTTTATAAAATAAATAAATAAAAAATCTAATCTCGTGCATTGCGATTTTTATGATCATTTGCAGAATACAGTTAAGTTGGAGAGGAAATATAAATGGTGATATTTATGAAAATGATTACATTTTCCATAATTCATACACAACTATCCCGCTATCCTTTCACCACACCCTGCAAACAAAGCTAGCTTGCTCGATTCTCATGGGAGATCTGGCAACACGGTAGGAGCTACAGCGGATAGCAGAGAGAGCGGGTTTAGTAAGCGTTTTGCCCTTTAACAATCTACACAGGTAAGTCTAATGCAATAAATCGATACGTTTGTATCAGTACACAAATAGGTCTTTATCTGAGTCATACGAATTTTTTTTATTTAATAAATTTCCCGTGAAGATTCCTTTCCGGGTTCTTATAAAACGTTACCAGCTAGCTTTAATGATAAACAATGTTAGCCAGCCAGCAACCAAACGACTTTTGCCCAAAAACAAAACATTTAATCGCAGTATTTACAGTTATTATTATTTTTTTAATAATCTTAAGTAGAAATTGTTTTTTGTTTGACTTCAGTCATGAGGTGTTTTTAGCTACCCGTGAATCTGTTTAGCAATTGGCTAATATTCTAAAGGAACAGCTCATTTTGCTTCTTTGTGGTTCAATTTAAGTTCATTAATTAAAATCACAATCATACTTAATTTGATTTTTCATATGAGGGGGCGTGCTTTTGATTTTAGGCTCTGCACATTTATTTGAACCCCTGCATTACTGCCACAGTCATATTGGAGTAAATTAATGTGGTATTGTGTTTGTGTGTTGAGTAGTGCAATCAGAAATCGAAAGTATGCCTGGTCTACATTGTGTAACCTGTCTGAGAATGGATTATAACTGCAGATATTGTCTGTAGATGTAATGAGTTGTAAGGCTGTAGAGCAGGGGTGCCCAACCCTGTTCCTGGCGATCGACTGCCCTGAAAAGTTTAGCTCCAACTCTAATCAAACACACCTGAAGCAACTAATTAAGGTCTTCAGGATCGCGTGAAAATTAAAGGCAGGTGTGTTTGATTAGAATTGGAGCTAAACTTTTCAGGACAGTCGATCGCCAGGAACAGGGTTGGACACACCTGCTGTAGAGCATTAAGTCTATGCTAATTGAAAATAATTATGCAACCCATGGATTTAAATCGGCAGAAGTCATGTAACTGAACGCTGTTGAATATCCATGAATGCATTAGCAGATGTTTTGTTCTGAACATACAAGACTGCAGTAAGTGAACTTTCAAGATTGATTTAAAGTTGTCAAGTTAACTTTTAATCAATCTTAAAATTTCACTTAACAAGCAAGCTATTCCAGTTCAGTTGGAACCGGGAGTGTCTCTTGTATTCAAAAGTGTTTTCCAGATCTAACACATGGAAATGTCCTCTTTCTCCTCCTGTGACATTCACTCTGACATTTGCCATTTCCCCAAGCAGACAGCCTGTGTTAGCAATCAGAGGACTGATAAACAGAGTTATTTTGATATGGGAAAGCAGCTGGCACAACATTTTCCACAGTTGAAACATAATATGTGCCATAAGGAAGTTCAGTAACTTCATTCCCTTCTTGTAATTTGAGATGTGTTTATCTAATGGCAAGTCATTCCTCTGCTCAGCTAAAAGACTTTAGTGTCTGTGATTCAAGGAAAAGTAAGTCAGGGCTGTTTGATGTGGTGTGAAAATTTAGTCAGCCAAGATGTATGCAAGTTTGTGTCCTCATCGGAACAGATTTGGTTGCCAATGCTTACCAATGGATCCTCTGCAGTGAATGGGTGCCGTCAGAATGAGAGTTCAAACAGTTGTTAAAAACATCACAAGGATCCACAAGTAATCCACACAACTCCAGTCCATCAGTTAATGGCTTGTGATGTTTGTAATAAACAAGTCCATCATTGAGATGTTTTTTAACTTTGAATTATTGCTTCTGGCTAACATAGAGTCCTCTATCCATTATATTGGTTTCTGTCTGAATCAAGAGAGAAATATGCACAGATAAAGCAGTTTACAAGCAAAAACAGTTCTAGACAAATATAATGGTGAGTTTTAATGTAAGAGGACAACAGTGGATGAATTTTCACTGGAGGATGCACTATTATGTTGGCTGGAAGTGACAGTTTAAAGTTAAAAGGTCTTCATGATGGCTTAGTTTTTTTATAGAAATGCAACTTTTCACTTCAAGTTAATTGATGGACTGGAGTTGTGTGGATTATTGTGATGTTTTTATCAGCTGTTTGGACTCTTATTCTGATGGCACCCATTCACTGCAAAGGATCCATTAGTAAGCAAGTGATGTAATGCTGAATTTTTCCAAACCTGTTCTGATGAAGAAACAAACTCATCTACATCTTGGATGGCTTGAGGATGAGTACATTTTTAGCAAATTTTCAGTTTTGGGTGAGCTGTTCCTTTAAAGTTTACCCTTTTTAAATCCATTTTATTGATTTTATTATGAGTGATTCATCCTTGCATATGTTTTCTTCTTCTTCTTTTTTTTTTTTGACCCTGCAGTGCCTAATCAAAATCTTGCTACAGATTTCTCTTGTGACGTATACAGGACTTCTCCAATCATTTAGTCTGCTTAATCGCTTACCTTGCAAGCTCTTGTTCATCTGCCCCCATTTTTGAGTGTGACGCCTACATCTCAAAATCCAATCAACAACTGATGCATAGAACCAAATCCCGCCTAATTTTTTCCCCCAATAATCTATTAAACTCTTATGTATGTCACAATACAAAAAAAAAATATATATCTGTCACTACATCTGTTTTGGCACAACTTTAAATATTTTACTATTTTCCATAAAATTAATAGACATGCTTAGTTCTTGTTTCGTTTGTTTGGGCTCTTACTAAACTATGTTTGGAGCTCCTCCCCCAAACAAAAGCTCAACTGTCTCTAAACACAGCCCAAAGATAGCACACATCTGGTTTAACCAGGGTTCCTAGTTTAGGATGACAGCACACATCACAGCAACAATGTCTCATTCATCACACTAGGGTGGTGTCCAACAGCAGACCCAGTGACAGACAGAGCACTGCTCAAAAAAGGGGGTGGAAGCTGAGGTTGGAGGGGCATGCATAGAGATTTGCATTTCATTGGTTAAGCGAAACACCAATCTCAGTGTCTGACTTTCTGTTCACTTTCTGTTCATATGACCTGGAGAGAAACCGTATCTTGGAAGATATCTGAAATGGAATGTATTTCTTTCTGGTGTAGGTGATTTGGGAATACAAGATCTAACAGTGTTTGCTGTGATTTTACACTACAGGAAGCCCACTCTTTACAAAATGGGGGTGAAAGATCGCCCTCAGTGCTATTTTGATGTGGAAATCAACAGAGAACCAGGTAAGATGTGGCAGTGATTTTTATTTGGTTGTTCTGAAATAGTCTTGTGTGAAGGTCAAACTGTTAAAAGTAGAAGTTTTGATAGAAAAATGCTTAAAATGTTTGCTTTTAGATTACTATTTATGTATGTTTGGCTTTTTGTGGTTTTCAAAATCACTTTTCCAACTACAAAAATCATGTTTAGTAATGCAAAAAGTAGTCTATTAAAGGGTTTCAGATGTGTGATCTTTATCGTAGCATTTGGTATTATCTGAAATTATCAAGTTGTGATGTTTTAATAAAAGGTAAATAGTTAAGCCAGTTGTAAACATCTGATAGCGAAAGTGAAACATTATATGTGTATGTTTTGTACAGCACTTTGGTAATGGCAGTTCAAATACCTGTGCCAGTGTGTGAGAAGCTGTTGTGGCAGTCCACACCCTGACCTGCAGGGCTCTTTTAATGAACCACAGATGTAGTGTGCACTAAATAACGTCTGGGTTTCACCTCAGTCTACCACTAATTATGTGTTTTAAGAGAGACGTCTGCGTCATAAAACCAAGACCTCTTATTTAGTGATTTTACAACCATTATTTTACGGAGCGAATGTTTTAACACTCTGTTTATATTCATTTTATTGCTTATAAATGAAAAAGATAAAACTAGCTTCATGTACTTTGCAAAAACAAATGGTTTTGTATTTAAATATGAAGGAGCTGTTGTCGTTTGCCAGGCTAAAGTCAGCCTGAAAGTTATATCCTATAAGTTGAATTGCAATAGTCACACTAATCTAATAATTGCTTTCTTTAAGCAAGCTTAAACCCTATGCACAAAACATACAGGTACTGGTTTTAGATACTATGCAAAAGCACACCTAAATTTGAATGCGCATGTATTTGCATATGAAGGAGGTGTTGCCATTTGCCTCACTGAGGTTAATCTAAAAGATTGCCATAGTCACAATAATCTAATAATATCTCTTTATCAGCAAGCTACAGGTGTTAGATTTCTGATCCATGAGTATAATGATCCCTTTTGCTTTCTTCCAGTTGGACGAATTGTCTTTCAACTGTTCTCCGATATTTGTCCCAAGACAAGCAAAAATTTTCTTTGCCTGTGCACTGGTATGTATAC
>JAFVLL020030608.1:0-30139 GCA_021397915.2 Tor tambroides | reverse complement strand
ATACATTGAGGTCTTAAGACACGAAACAATCGGTCTGTGCAAGAAACTGAACAGTATTTATATCATTTTTTACCTCTGATCCACCGCAATGTCCAACTGTCCTGCGCGCGTTCACAACAGCCGGCGTGTGACGCTTCAACATGCTCTGGCATAGTAGACGCATGCGTGGAAGCGATCTGTCACACATATACCTCACTCATTGTTTAGATCACTTCCGTCTGCGCGTCTACAACATAGATATGTACAGATGCCCTATTCGACCGCTCTGGATATGTTGACGCGTCCACCATCTTGGAGCGGTCAACTTGACGTCATTCACCATAATAATCAATGAATATTCAAAGTTATACAAGCATATAACCTGCTGTTGTAGACGCACACAGTCAGTGAGCTCAAAGGTTTGCAGACTGTTCCAAAAATGGCGGATGGCTTACGTATCACAGCCCATAGAAATAGTCGCTAATGAGGCATCTATGTATATATATCTATGGTCTACTACGCCAGAGCATGTTGACGCATCACGCGCCGACTGTTGTGAACGCACTCAGGACAGTTGGACATTGCGGTGGATCAGAGGTAAAAAATGATATAAATACTGTTCAGTTTCTTGGACAGACCGATTGTCGGGCCGCAGGGTTTAATTTGGTTTTGTCTGTGTATGTTTTTTTTTACTCTCAAAGCCGTGGGTCCCATTGACTGCCTATATATGACTGACAGACTGCAACGGTTTGAGTTAAAAAAACTTTGTTTGTGTTCTACTGAAGAAACAAAGTCACCTACATCTTGGATGCCCTTGGGGTAAGCAGATAAACATCAAATTTTCATTTTTGGGTGAACTATTCCTTTAAAATTCCTGAATGATCACCAACCAGTGTATTATGCGTTCCATAAAAATGAACTGCCGCTTGATATCTAGGACAGGAAACTGCACAATAGTCTGCATTTTAACAGCTACAGTACAAACTTATAATAGGTAACTGTGGCTCTTCTGAATTTACATTTCGCTGAATTTACATTTAATTTAAACAAAAAGGATGTAAATGGTAAAACATTGTAAAGAGCATTTTTAGATATTCATCCCAATTGTACTAATACACATTATGATATTGTCATACTTCCAATGTTTAAGTATGAAAGTAAAGTTAGGAAAGCTTGCCAGAACCTTATTCATCAAATGCTGAAACATGATGTTTTGCAATTCGAAAGCCATCACCATACTGAAGCAGGTTTTTAAGGTGTATCATAGGGCTCTTCAGGTTCAGTCGTGGAGGGCCAGTCTCTAGCAGACTTAAATACCAAAATAAATTTAACCCACCAGTGCGTGTCCATTTTATTAGGAAATTCAAGCAATTCAAGCAAAGGTTAGAGGAGCAGAATGAAAAGCTGAATATGCGTTGCACATGCTGATCATTTATACTTGCGCTGCGAGGCATGGCAGTCAGATGCATCTTTAACGCTGTTTAGCTTGTTTTGGTGTGTTTGGTTCACTTTAGATCTAAAATCAGTGAGACGCTGGCCCATCTGAACTGGAGTTGAAGAGCCTTGGTATAACAAAAGCAGAATTTACAGCTGTATGGAACGGTTAAGAGTGCCTTTCAATAGCCCTTAACTAAGTCAAGTTTTGAAATGAAAGTAGCAGATGTCATCCTATCTATGCAGTCCTCCATATGAAGAAAAGGAAAGGAAATATTTTTAACTGCATTGACTTTTCTATAGTAAGTGCAGAAATGAGTCATGTCATCAGTCTTTGGAACAAAGAGTCAGCCCTGTTAAAAAAAACAGCATATGCTGGTTAGGTATGTTTTGAAGCATGGCTGCTGGTTTAAGGTGGTCCTTAGCTGGTCATGTGCTGGTCCTAAGCTGATCCTGAGCAGGAGCTAGTTGCTTAGGACCAGCACATGAACAGCTAAGGACCAGCTCAAACCAGCAGCCATTCTTCAAAACATACCTAACCAGCATATGCTGGGGTTTTTTTCAACAGGGAGGGTGAGCTCCGTGTATTAGAGCTGGAATTAATCTCATCCTGCATTACCTGATGCTTAGTCGGGTTCGAATAAGCATGCTGCTTGATCGTTGGATGGTCTCCTACATCAATATCATGGCACACAGCAGTTGTTTGAAAATGCACAACAGAGAACAAACTTAGATAGGACTTGATAAATAAAAAAAATATCTTCTTAATATCTCTCAAAAACTCCAGTAAGAGAAGCACTTGAGACCATCTGCATCTGGACAATACTGTAGGAGACAAAACAGTTACCAGAACAGCTAGGGCAGCAAAGCCTCTGTACTCTTTGTCTCATGGGCATATGTGTTTCATATAAATATGTTATTTTAGCATATGACATATGAGTTTTCATCCTGTGATCTGCTGTATAAACTGCATAATCAGTTTGTCAATTTGTTAGTTATCCTTTCCAGTCTGTTCTCCACTTGTTTTTGTTTTCATTTCTTCACGCGGTGGCTGCTCATTGGTTTTATACCTGTCTCCCTGTCAGTCTGTCATGTCTTGTGATAATCTGTGTATCCTGAGCTCATGCAGTCTCTCTGCACAGTTTGCTGGAGAGCCATCATTCTCCAGTCTGCTCTGCTTTAGCTTCAAACCTGTCCGGTGAGTAAAGTGTGTGGCTTTATTTGGTAATGTTTCCTTTTTCTCCAACATTAGAGTAATGAAACAGTTGTTGAAAAAATATCTGATTATATTGCAGACTTTTTAAATATTTCTGTTTCTACAAAGAAACAAATTATTAAAAAAGAATTGTACAGTAAACTTATGGAAGCAAGCAGGCATTGGTAAAAGCAGGTTCCAAGGATAGAGGAAGGGGTTCAGATTGTGATACTGTGATTGTGTTTGGTTTAAAAGCTCTGGAGCTGAAGTAACAGGAAAATGGTACTGGAGATAGATAGAGGCAGATTGAGATGAGGAGGTTAGATCTCAGTGTCCAGGTGCTAAGGTGGTTCTGGTACCTCAGTCTTGCTCTCCCTCTGCTAGTGTTTCTGTTTCAGTCAAACCAGATTTCGACATAAGTATGTAAAATTGGTACTGCATTTTTTGTGAAGGGGAGGTTGATGCATACTTCATTCCATTCGAGTGTATTGTAACTAAATTAAACTGACCATAAGATATATGGTCCAGTGCAATATTGCTGGCAAAGCCAATGACTACGTTTACATGGACATCAGTAATCTAATTCTGTACCTTATTCTAAATAAGACAATATTATGATTAAGGTGTTTACATGAGTGGCTTTTAGAATATTCCTTTCATGTTCCCGTTTTACATGTATAGTACATAGACGATTAATGGCACACGTTATTACGTCCATACACGACGCCATTCAACGTCCCCTCTAGAATTTCACGTATCAACATACAGTTCGTCTTCGTCTTTTTGCCATATACATTTTTGTGTGTTGCATTTTTAATTTTATGAAAGCTTCAAGTGCAGTTAATTATTTGTCATGCTATACGTACAAACAGACGACGGAGTTTTTGAAGCCACGCTCTTTTGTTTGCCGTCAAACAGACCACTGCCGTGTGTGTATCCTGTCGCAAAATGCGGCAAAAAGTTCTACACGATGGTAATAGTGTGATTAAGGTGTGTGTCTGTACTGCACTTCAATAATGCGGCTAAAAAAGGATTACTCCACGTCTTAATTCGATTTGTGTTTACTTCGAGTATGACTTTAGCGGGATTAAGGTAAACAAAAATCTCTGTTTACATGGCAGATTCTTAATCAGAGTATTGTCTTAATCGTGTTACAATCGGAATATTGTTGTCCATGTAAACGTACTGAATGACAGCATCGTCAAGTCTGTAGTGCCCCAGTACAAATTGGTGCCTGAAGCATACAGGCAAAATCTTGATAAGCAATACAAAAAAGTAAGGATTCAACACAGTAATAATGCTGTTAAAACTGTTAAGTAGGTTTCGTCAGGTTCGAAGATATGAAGGTAAACCGGTATGTTTTTACTGTCTCAAATTTCATTTCACATTTATTTGTATAGTGCTTTTCATGATACATATTGTTTTAAAGCAACTTTACAGAACATTAATAACGATCTATTATCAGAGGTGGCTGTGTCAAAGTAAAATCCATATGGCATAAATGTACAGTTCTAAGATTATACTAATCATGCAGTTAGTTAATGTCACATAATCACAGAAACAATGAACTCAGTAAAGCAATTCAGAGTTGGTGTCATCTGAAGTCCTCACAAGGGTTGGTATCATCTCTTCACAGGTGTTGGGTTTATCCTCGCATGAGGCTGGATCCTATCTGGAGCTGGCGTAATCTCTAGTTACCTCAGGATGGGCATCTCGAGGTAGAAACAGAAAAGCAAATTAATAATATTGTAGCTGCTGTTCATAACATTTTAAGCAAAAGATAGTCATGTGAATTTGATCAGACAACTGTAGTACATTATGAAACTGTAGTAGGTTATGAAATACATTATGTGAATGCTTGGCTAAAGGGATGCCTTTAAGTTTAAACTGTCCAAACAGCCCAATACTGCCAGTTCTGGTTTTGGGAGAGTCTGTATTAGATTAAGTGAATATTGTTTGAGAAAATCTTCACCAAGTATGTGAGTTAGCTAGGGCTCTTCTTGCTGAAATCCAGTAAGACAAATGAAGATTCGGTACATTCTGAGTAATGCTAATGACGGTTTGCACCCCTTATAATTAATCTGAAATTTGTCTATATCATATCAGCATGCTGAAGGGACATGGCTGCATGAGACTTCCACTTTTGACAGTGTGTTCATTGCTACCATTGCTCCCAAAGAACAACGTGATAAGGTAGTTAAGTTAATCAGGAAGTATTCTATGTGTTGTACCATCTCAAACATTAATGAAAAGTGAATAATGTGAGTCTGATTCCTTACCATTTCCTTGAACGGAGGATTGTGATGTTAAGTTTGGGTCAGCTCGTTTCATTACTAAGTTGGATCTATTGAAGAAGTACTGGCAAGTCCCAATCTCTGGAAAGTACTCTGCCTTTGTAACCCCTAACAGTTTCCTACAATGGCCTTTGCCATTTAAAATGCCTCTGTCACTTGTCAATGGTTGATGCTTAGGGAACTGTTAGAAGTACCAAGCGAAGACTATCTTGACAAGATACCCCAGTGGATATGGACCACAGTTTCTGGATTCAAGGGCTTCTAGAGGATGTGGTGTCCAGGGGCTCCAGTTCATCTCCCACTCCCCACAATATTTGCCAGTGATCACATTAGTCTATCAAAGACTCGAAAAAAGTGTGCACTGGACTTAAACCTGTCAGACCTGTGTCCTGTCTTGTGGTGTTGTTTTCTGTCTCATGTGCTCCCTATTACTTAGTTCATCCTCCTGTATGCCCATATTTGGTTTTGTTCCTGTTCCTGTCATTATTAGTTAATTCAGTCCCACCTGTTTTTGTTTAATTCCCTCGTTTAGTTGAGTATTTATAGTGTATTCTGCCCTTTGTTTCCTGTCCGGTATTAACGTCGATGTCCTGTTTCCTGTTTGTCTCTACCCTTGCCTTGTGTTACCCCATTTTAGATTTGATTAAGGACTGGTTATTTTGAGTTTACTCCTCGTCTCCTCGCTTCCCTTGTGTTGTATCGTGACAGAATACCGGACCTAAACAGTACAGTAAGCAGGAGCCCATTCTCCCCGTTTTGTTTTCCGGTTTTTGTAAGTTTTTTATTTACCTGTTTTTTCCCTGCGGCATGGAAATCGCCGCTCGCTATTCCGCCCTAGCCCGCTGCGGGTAAGCGTGGGAATTTGGCGGGATCGCCGCGAGTACTGCGAGTCCGCCGGCCGCGGCTCACTCAAACCCGCCGATCGATCCCCAGTCAAGTCTGCCAGCCGTTCATCCGTCCAGCCCGCCGGCTGCGGCTAACCCAAGCCCACCGGCCGCTCATCAGTCAAGTTCGCCGGCCGCTCCAAAGTCAAGTTCATGGGCTGCCGCTCGCTCAAGCCCGCCGGCTGTGGCTCCCTCAAGCCCGCCGGCCATTCTGAAGTCAAGCCTGCTGGCTGCGGCTCCCTGAAGCCCGCCGGCTGCGGCTCACTTCAGCTCCAAAGTTCGCTCCAGTGTCCTGACCAAGAGTCCAGTGCAGGCTCCAGCCCCTGACCAGAGTCAAGTCATGTCCCCTGAAGCCATGTTTTAAAGTCTTGTCTTGTCTTGTCCATGGAGGCTCTTCTGGGGCAGGCAGCTTCTCTAGTCATGGCCGTGGAGGCCATTCCCAAGCCGCCTGCTTCTCCTGTTGCTTCTATGGAAGTGGTTCCTGAGTTAACCCTGAGAGGGCCCCTGACTCCATGTCCAGCCCAAGGAGGGTTGTAGTGCTCTTGTCATGCCCAGAGAGGGCATCCGCTTCCAAGCCTAGCCCAAGAAAGGCTCCTGTTCCTGAGTTTAGCCCACGGAGGGCTTCTCTTCCTGAGTTTAACCCACAGAGGGCTCCTGTTCCTGAGTCTAGCCCACGGAGGGCCTCGGAGCCCTATATTTCCCCCAAGAAATTGTTTTTTGGGGGGGGGGGTTATAGGGCTCCAGCTGGAGAGGCCGGGCCGAAGGATGAGGCCAAGGCAACGGAGGCCGCCCAACCATGGCCTCCTGAACTGTCTGTTCCGCCATGGCCCCCTGAGCTCCCTACGCCACCATGGCGCCCTGAGCTCCCTGCTCCATCATGGCCTCCTGGGCTCCCTGCTCCGCCATGGCCTCCTGGGCTCCCTGCCCCGCCATGGCTCCGGAGTCCCCTGATCTGTCCTGGAGGCCTCCCCCGTGTCTGTCCTGAGGGGCCTCCAGAGTGCCCACCCCCCCTCCCCGTTGGATGTTAGGAGGTGCGTGGACGCGCCTTCCGGGAGGGGGGAGTGATGTCAGACCTGTGTCCTGTCTTGTGTTGTTGTTTTCTGTCTCATGTACTCCCCATTACTTAGTTCATCCTCGTGTATGCCCATATTTGGTTTTGTTCCTGTTCCTGTCCTTATTGTTTCATTATTAGTTAATTCAGTTCCACCTGTGTTTGTTTAATTCCCTCGTTTAGTTGAGTATTTATAGCGTGTTCTGCCCCTTGTTTCCTGTCCGGTATTAACGTCGATGTTGTGTTCATGTGTGTCTCTGCCCTGCCTTGTGTACCCCATTTTGGATTATTGAGTAAAGACTGGTTATTTTGAGTTTACTCCTCATCTCCTCGCTTCCCTTGTGTTGTATCGTGACAAAACCCTAGTGATGTTAGAGGCTGTGGTCTTTAGCATCCTTGTTAGCACGCCTGCCTTCCAGTGTTGAATCCGAGTCCAATGTCCGAGTCCAGTGTCGAGTCCTAGTTTTTAATCAATTGCGTTTAAGTGGGAGACGTTTATTAATGTCTTTTCATATTAATTTTATGTTGTTACTTTTTTATTTTATTTTATATTACACGACATGGATTCGTCTGTCCATCCACGTCCAAGTTCATTCACAATTGCAGTCTGAGTCAGTCCAATTCCAAGTCCCGAGTCTAAGTACTACAACTCTGCTGCCTCCCATGCTGGAAACGCTCTGAGCGGGACATGTAGACTTGGAGGGGTTACATTGGTGCCATGACCAGGATGTGAATGAAGATTAGGGAGGTGAGTGTACTGGAGGTCAGCTAGTAAGAGCTGTGAAGCTAAACCTAGTGACAGGCATTAGAGGCAGGCTAAACTAGTGACAGGCATTAGAGGCTGTGATCTTTAGAGTCCTTGTTAATGTGCATATCTCAGATGCCAGAGACACCGGTTCGAATTCCGCTCGGAGCACTGCAAGTAGAGAAGGCCAAGTAATCCTCAAGAAGCACTCAAGTAATCCTGTGTTTGCATGTCTTTTGTATTTACTCACTTCCTACTGCATGTGTGAAATCTGTGGGCAGAGCTATGACTCAGCAATGATGTTGACGTAGACATTCTGCAGGTGTTGGCACCATTGACTGTAGTTATTCAGGTCATTTTGCACTCATCCAGTGCCCATGGCTTTGGCGAGGAAATCAGCAGTATATGGTTCTGGGGGTTGTATCTGGTCTGTCTGGACTGCAGAGTCTAGTCAACAGTTATGTAATGTATGGTCAAGCCCATATATATGTAGCGTATGGACGAATCAGACACACATTTAGTCATTATATTTAATGAATAATTCAGGAAACCCTCTCATTCCACAAACAAATTGTGAGGGTCTTTGACCTTCTCCTGAAGAACACCCTAAAAGGCTGAGTTACCAGGGAAAACCATTCGATAAGACTGTTTTATTGCTCAAAAGTATGTGAGATGTGAAGTGCAGGCTCTCCTGAAAACCCACTCCATGCCCATAAAACAGAACTTTCCTCCTTTGTTTTTTATGAATTATTCTTTGAATGAATGGCTGTCATCTTTAGATCATTGTGTATATTATACTGTTCTTGTATATGTTTTTGTGTATTGTACACCGTTGTATGCATGCTTATGATAGATCACTAGTTAATATCACTGTAGCTATACTATGTTTGGTCTCTATCAATTCGTCTTCAGATGATCTAATTGAGAGTGTATATTATATGTCGATACCTATGCAACATGTATGTGTTCTAAGAATCTTTAGTAGTTTATATATCGACTTCCAATCCAGCTCATATGCAAATTACCATGTTCAGAGACAAAGAGCCGTAAAACTTTCCCTCCAAAGTTCAGGACTCCCATTGGCTCTTTGACTCCCCAGAGGTGTGACCTCTATAGCAGATAAAGCTCTCACTTCAGTGACGCCCCATGCAGTCTGCGGTTCTGTTAGATCCTAAGAGGATGAAGATGTGAGCTAAAACTCTTCTGAACACCTTAAGTTTTGCGCCAGGCCTTGCGGCCTTGCCTTTCCATTCAACCAAGCTCCTTGGACCTCAGCAGATCTCTTTCTTAGCTCTTTTCCACTCACTACTTGGAAGAACATTTCTACCTCAGAACATCTTTGGAATTCATCACTCTTCAACCCGGAAGAACGTGATCGGGAGTCCAAAACCTTGAAAACCATTAAGACTTTCATCTGAGACTGCATTCCGGACACTCGTCATGACCAAAGCAATGCAAGTATTGTACATTTAAATAAACGAAACAGAGGTTATTAGTACAAGTTATAGACCCCGTTATAAACGGCGCTGATGGTTTTACTCAGGTGGTTAAATTACTTTCCCCTAACTGCATTCTCTGGCTTTCCTGATGGTTTCATCCATCAACTCTCATTAGCCCTTTCCCCACGTATGAGTTATTGTATGTTTGTAAGTAAATTTCTTAGTATGTATGTTTGTTTGTTAGACAAGTCAGAAAAAGTGTTTAGTTAATAAAAGTTGTGTGCACAAATTACATGAGTTTCTGATTCTGCTTTGCATATTTAATGTCCCTTTACGATTTTGATCCTTACTACATGCTCTAATGCATTAATACTTAGAAAGGTATTTTCGGTGGCCAAGAAAATATCCTTTCTTAGAGTTGATATGAACTAAATGTTCGCTGGACGAACAGATTAGTTGATGGCAATTTAATTCTGCGACAGTTATTACTGTCAGCCGATATAAATAATTGTAATTAATCATGATTAATTGTAATTATTTATATACAATTCCCTTTTAAGCAAATTTGCTACATATATTATCACATTTAAGTTTGACCACAGAGTAGTGGCAGAGTAAAAGGAGATGTCTTTTATTTCCTTCAGAATATCATCTTTCACTTTGTTATACAAGGCTAGAATGTATGTTTGTTTGAAGCATATTTGTAAATTCTGTTTTTTTGACATTGTTGAATGGCAGGATATCTTTGCCTATGCTATCTGTGAACATGCGCCACTTCATGTTGTCACGTTCATACATATTTGCACTGTCAGGCAAAGGCATCCATAATAGTTCACTGTCTGGAAGACCTGTCTCCATCTCCAATTGTGTTTTTTGTTCCCAGTTTAAAAAACTGGATGGGATGGTTATTTTAGACAAACTTTTAGGTTAGCTGTATTTACACATTTCTTTGCTTATGTTTTCTGGCAATGCCACCTGAGACCAAAAACCTGATCAGACTGAATAGTCACTCTCTGAGAGACTATTGGGCCATCACATCTGAACCATGATACAAATCTTCTTTGAATGGTAAAATGTCAGTAAGCACTTACAACTGGGCCACATGAGTATCTTGGAGAATATGAATGGGGACTTTGTTTTTCTCTTGACCAGTAAGAAAAACTACAAAATTACAAACAAACACAACATAGCCAGGATTCATTTCTTGTCAGTCCAGTGGTCCAATGTCAGTCCAAATCCAATGCTCTCTGGTGTCTGTTGTTTCAGAGACTGGTTTATAGTGTGCAGATGGACCAAAGACATGTCAATAGACCATTAGAGACTTCAGAAGTAAGCAGAAACAGGAATGAACAGGAATTAATTTATAGATTCACATATTTATGCATTTATTTGTTCATTTTTTGCATATTTGGTCCTTCATACATTTTTAAATAAATAAATAAAATATATACATTATTTTCTCTAAGCACAACACACATATTTCCCCAATCTAAAGTTTAGATAGAATAGATGGTGTAGCAGTAGTAACCTGTGAATATTCAGGGCTAAGAAAGAAACAATGGCCAACTGTGAAGAAAGTGTAAAAAGAAGAAGAGGTAAGACTTAAAAGAGGTAGAGTGGGTATAGGAAAAGCAGTAGGAGAAAGAGGTGAAGAGAAGAGCAGAGGAGGTGAACAAGATGTAGCAGGTTAAATAGAGGTTGAAAGCGGAAAGAGAAAAGGGTAGGGAAAGAACAAGTATGATAACCATTGAAAGATTTGGAAAAAAATTGTTCATGATGGAATGGTGTAAGAGGAGAGCTAAGAAGAAGGAAGAGCAGGGATGTCCAATTCTGTTCATGGATGGCCACCTTTCAGCAGAGCTTAGCCCTAACCCTATTTAAACACACTTGAACCAGCTAATCAAAGTCTTCAGGATCACTAGAAACTTCCAGTCAGGTGTTACTACCAGCAAATGTGACCCTCTAACCCAAAACCAGTCAGAAGGATCAATCTTTTGAAAGCTGAATAAATAAGGTTTCAATTGATGTATGGTTTGTTAGGATAGGACAATATTTGGTCGAGATACAACTATTTGAATATCTGGAATATGAGGGGTGCAAAAAAAATCAAAATATTGAGAAAAATCACCTTTAAAGTTGCCCAAATGAAGTCCTTAGCAATGCATATTACTAATCAAAAATTACGTTTTGATATATTTACAATGGGAAATTTACAAAATATCTTCATGGAACATGATCTTTACCTAATATCCTAATGATTTTTGGCATAAAAGAAAAATCGATCATTTTGACCCATGCAATGTATTGTTGGCTATGGCTACAAATACACCCATGTGACTTAAGACTGGTTTTGTGGTCCAGGGTCACAAATGTGTTGCATTATTATTATTATTTAATAATAGATGTTGTGTAATGATGTGTATTGTCTAAAAATATCAATGTGTTCTTTCTTTGGTTTTCATCAGTAAAGCACATTCTACAAACAGTACATTCTACTGTAGCAGCGAGATAACAACAAACGTCATCTGTTTGAGCTATATCATCTATTTTAAATACTAATCATGATATCAGCAGAAGCACCAAAACCACCTTTCTTTTAAGGCCCGTTTGGACTTGTGTGGTGTGTGAAACTATTATACATCATAAAAAAATGTGTTTTGATGAAAGAGATACTCTTTTGTTTGTTTGTAAATTACATACCATACCTGTGCTACATTGTTGTATCTATGTGGTAATAGGGTAATTATCCTTTCAATCTATGGGTGTTTACATTTACATGAATTACATTTGATTTAAAGTATTTTTATTCAAATGTATTGTTTCTAACATTTAAGTAGTTATGTTTTTAATGATGGAAAACATGAAGTGACTACACAATTGGTGTAATTTTAGAATGTGTTTAGATGTGTACCCAAATTCACAATTTAACAGTAAGTATACTTTTAGCATAAAGTACTTGAAGTGCTATATTTTTAATGTGAAAAAGTGCTACTAATGACATAGTAAGTGTACTTGATTGTACTATATAAAGACACCATAAACATGTAAGTATATCATATAAAGGGAATGTTAACATAATTACAATACATTTGAAATGAATTATTTAATCTATAAAATATGTGAGCAATACATTATAAATACATTTTGTATATATTCATTATATATTATTCTGATATTTTAATTAATTAATAAGTGTATTTTCTATGTATGAGTATATTTAAAAGTGTATAAAAGAAAAATATTTTTCATGATTCTCCTGTATCTGTATCCTGTTATTATTGTGAAAGTTCAATAAACAGATTTTTAAAAAAAATTTTTAAAAAGTGTATGAAAGATGGTTTCAATTGTACTGCAAGTGGTAACTAAATACATTTATTTATTTATTTATTTCAGAGAAAGTATGTTAGAAGCACATTTTAGATATACTTAAGTTTATCTTAATAAGTAGTAAAGAATCATTTTTGGTATATTAAGTACAAAATTAGAGCACTTTAAGTACATTATGGAAGTGTACTGAAATAAAATGTGTTTTAGTGCCCTTTTTTCACCTGGGAATAGTAAGACAATCTCTGCTAGAAACTTCCAGGCGGGTGTTTTCGAGCTGGTTGGAGCTACACTCTGCAGGACAGTGACACATGTGCTCTAGGAGAAGGACTGGACACCCCTGAGGCAACAAAAGAGTTTCCTCTACCTTAGAGAATGAAATGAATGACTCAAAAAAAAAAAAAAAAAAAGATAATAATGTATGTGTATATATATATATATATATATATATATATATATATATATATATCTGTCATGACAAATCTCGGAGGGATTGGCATGGTAATGTACATGACAATGTTAATGAATTTGGTCTTGGCAAAATAGATCTGCTACGCTGCTTCTGCTGCTGTGGCAGAGCAAGTACCGAGATTTGCTACTGCCAGTATATCCACAACATCCTGCTGTGTGCATGTAAGAAATACTGCTGCTGCAAATATAACATACATGAAATAACCCCCTATAGCATACATGTATAGTAGATATATAGTCATAGTAGATATACAGGTGGATCTGGGGAAGTTGGAGGGTTTCTGAAGCACGCTGCGAACTGCTACAACAAGCACTAGTCATATATTTTAATGTTGAGCAGAGAGCTCATTGGCTACCAATACAGGACTGAACCAATCAGCTGTGCCATGTGATAATGATGTCATTAGGTCAGATTGAGTTAGACCTATCAGACTGCACCATCTAGAGTTTCATGCCAGAACTCTGTGTGTATATATATATATATATATATATATATATATATGTGTGTGTGTGTGTGTGTGTATATATATATATATATATATATATATATATCGCTGTTTAGAGGTACCTTACATCACCTTCTTTGTCATGTTCTCTTAGGACTATACGATACAAGACTGCTATTTTTGTAGTAAACCTCTATTTAGAGGAAGAGCAGGAACAGCTGAAGCAATGGTTTTCTTGTGGTTTGGGACATCACGCACAGCACGTGTTCAAACCACTAACACACCCGCAATGCTGAGGTCATGGGTTCCATTCCCAAGAAATGCTAGTATTGCAGAGGTCATGGGTTTGCACTGTCTACGATGCCAAAAACTAAGTTAAGATGAGATCTGGTGACTATGAAGGTCATGTGGATAATATCATTTTTATACTCATCAACCCATTCCGTGACCACTCATGCTCTATGCATAGAAATGTTTCGTCATAGGAAAGAGGTGATTACTCAGAACAACTTGTGTTTCTCAGTCGAAAGGTTTCATGCTAGTAATGCTGCATACCAAGTCATCAATTTCTATTGAAAGTGATCTCAATTTGAAGAATTCTTTGGAAGGCAGCCTTCATTTTGTATCTTTTGTTCACTGCATTTGACGGATATGCCAAGCGTATTTTTTGTCTTCCCACAACGAACTGTTTCCAGGTTCTGCCTTGCTGTTTAATGTTTAATGTTCTGTTTAAATTGCTAAATATAACGTAAATATTATCATATATATTATCTGATATTGTCTATCAAAAATAATCTGATATCATTTGCTTTTTAATCTGAATATCTATTGCTTGCACAGTTTGTTAGCATTGCATTAACTTGTCAGTTGTGTTTACAGTCTCTTTTCTCTCTTTCATTTCATATTTTACAAGTCTTTCAAACAGCTGCTTTAATTCAGAATCAACTTACAAACACTGTGAGTCATGGCATCTTCTTTTGTTACTTGTACTGTTTGCCACTGTTTTGCTGATTTTCTACCTGAGTTAGTACCGGTTGCAGATAAAGCCTTATTTGTTGGTGATTTTAATATCCATAATAAAAGTTACATTACAATTGGCTTTTATAGACATTGTAAACTCTACTGGAGTTAGACAACATGTGTCAGGAGCCACTCATTGTCATAATCATGCTTAGATTTAATACTGTCATGTAAAATCTGTTGATAATATTGAAATTCTATCAGAGCTGCAACATCTCAGGTCATTATCTAATCTTGTTTATTCTCCATTTAGCTTAGATTTTAGCTTCAAGTCCCTGTTAACAAATATGGGAGAACTATCCCTTCTTCCATGCAATAAAAACTGCTATATCAACATCAGTTGAATTTACTCCTCTGTATATCAGATGAGAGTAGTTTATAATAACTTGATGTTGCAATAGAACCTATGGACTCTTTCTTTTAATATCAGTCCACAAAGTCTGACCTGTGTTGCAGCGGATTGGAATGATAGATCACATAGTGTTTGTTCATTTAAGGCCAGAAGAAAACCGGCTTCCTGACTGAGCCTGTTTTCTCCCAAGGTTTTTTCTTCACTACTGTTGTCTGATGGAGTTTTGGTTGCTCAGTTGGGGTTTAAAAGACAATTACTATATTGTTTCAGAAATTGATTGACTTCACTAAGGCTATTCAGTGAGAGCAAAACTTTGCTGAATAATGATACTATTTTCTTTTGTATACAGCTTCCTTTGAAGTTGTTTTATAACTGATAAACTTTCCAAAACTGAGCTGCTTTATAACTTATATTTATAACTAAAGTTTTTCATAATTCATTTATGCACTTTGTAAGACTGACAGTTATTTTCCTGTTTATTACTGTGAAGCTGCTTTGAAACTATTTGTACTGAATAAAGCATTATATAAATATAATATGAATGTGACTTGACTTCACAATTATTGCTTATTCCAATTCACGAAAAAAAACAAAAAAAAAACTGACAGTTGTTCACTGTATTGCATTAAAAAAAAGTCAGATAATATGAAGATTTTCAATATAGTTTTTTCCCCAAAATTAATTTTTCATAGTATTTTCATGCTGTGAATGCAGGGGAGCCATGCTGAGGAGCCATAGACTGTCTCATTCTGTTGTTTAATGCTGAGGATAACTCTAGTCTAAATACCCCAGAAGGACTGGTCTAAAAGGATGCAGCCTTCCAGTTAAGAAACACTCTTCCCTCAAAGGGAGCACGTGGACTCAAACCATGGCAGTAAAATGCCCCCCACAGCATAGCGGAACCACTGGATCAGACAGATTTTCCTTTAATTTGTCCACCTACTCTATTTTCAGCCAGGACATGATGTTTGATATTGGTATAATATCACTTTTCTTGCATGATGGACAAATCAGAATCTATTAGTTAGTGGATGGTCTTCGTAGCAAAAGTTGACAATTCCTCTCTCATAATTCACATCTTCATCCTGCTCTTCATCCTCCAAACAGTGGTTATGACCATGTATTGCGCTGTCTTCACTGTTACTCTGTTGTCTTATTATAGGCCTCTTGTTGTTGCTGTTTCGCACTGAAGCCTCAAGAGCTTTTTGTTTGCGGTAAAAATGTGAAAACTTGTTGAAAATGATGGTGATGGGTAGTGCCACAACTAATGTACCGCTTAGGATGCAGCCAGATGCTGCCAGCTTTCCTGCCACTGTCACTGGCACTACATCTCCATATCCCACTGTTGTCATACTAACAGTCCCCCACCACCAGCATGCTGGGATTGTGTCCAAACCAACATCTTCTTCATATTCTGCAGTGTAAGCCATTCCGGAGAACACTGATACACCGACTGCCAGGTACAGTAATAAGATTCCGACCTCTCTGTAGCTGTGCTACACAAAGAAACAAAAACATGATTTTTGACATGGAAAATATAAGTAGAAACACTTAAGCACTTAAGTGCTTAAGCTACTGAGTTGCCTGAACTGGTTCAGGAATAATTTTTGTATTCCATTACTTTGTATTTTTTGTGTTCCATTTTTGTAATAATTGGAAGGACTTGAAGGTTTTATAGAATTTTTTAATAAAAAGAAGTCAAAATATATGCTATTTATGGATTATTTGCTACTGGTATCAGGGATTAATTTGGTTAAAATTGTCAGTGGTTTTCAATCCTGATCCTGGGGACCCACAGAACTGCGTCTCCCTTTATATAACACACCTGATTCAGATTGTCAGCCTTATGTTATGATGTTCTACCTGTTTATTGGATTGACATTTTTGTCTTGATTGCCCATTGGACTGTTTGCCTGTTATTTGACCATTGCCTGCTTGTGCCTACTGTTTTGGATTTATTAAACTGGATCATTGTTGTTTGCTATTGTTGTGATCTCATGTGAGTGACAGGCTGATGGAGTGGTGAGGTTATTGTTCCGCCTTCACACCAGTAAACGTCATCAAAGAAGAGAAGAAATGTTGTTGCAGGGGAAGTTATTTTGATTAAAGATTACTTTGTGCATATATAAATCACTTATAATAAACTGTCAGTTTTGATTTCGTGGTGACTTTAATCAGCTCATTCTGTGTAGGGTGTCCTGGCCGGGATTTCTTTAATTGCCTAAAATGTTTAAAATTTGCATTGGTTGACTGTTCTCTGTAGACTCTTGCATGCCATGATTGCTCAATTATGTACAATGGCTGCATGCTATTGTTCAAACTTCTTTTCAGTCTTTACTTTCAGCAAGTATGAAACCAATAGAAAACAAATTCAAAAGGTGTGTTCGGTTTGAAGCAGTGCTGTGCAGATCAGTCATGTGTGACAACAATGTACCGCGATAGCATGCAGAGTGTCTCCTCTTTTTAGGTCTCATGGTTATTTAGAAATCTTGACCAGGACATATCCGGGAAAAAGAGGGAGTATGGTCATCATATTCTGTGTTTTTGTCTGGCCTTACAACAATTTTGTTTTGTTTTTAATTGCATTCAAGCATTAAACCTAATTGAAGTTTTATGAAATTAATGAATGTACATAGATTTAATGCTCATCTGCCGTGTTTATAGTTCTTTGATATTTGTGTAGCTGTTAGACTGTGCATGGATGCATGCTTCAAAAATCCACTGGAAATAGTAGATCATCCAGGTATCTTTAGATTCTCATTTCAACATACTGTATTCTGGGACAGATTCTAATCTCGGGTATACTTAGGGTGGATAGTACGGGTTTTTAGACATACAAAATGTGGAGTGCTGTGGGTCTCACTCCAAGTTCAGGTTTGAACATATACAGCTTGTAAATGCACTTGAACAGTAGCAGTGTATTCTCACCCGTAGTGTAGCACCTAGTGACCTTAACCCAGTTGAATGCCTAGCCAACTTCAGCACCCTGAAGATTCTCATCAGCCGCAACACCTGGACCAGTTTTCCCAAGTTGTCCAGCTCTGACTCACTCCCAATGAGTAGATCAAAAAAGATAGTGATGTAAATTGGCATCACTGAGATGATATCAATCAGGTTTAGTGGTAGCAGGAAGAACTTACGATGGTTTGGTGCAAGAAGCATACGTGTTACTACCTCAAAGGTAAACCAGCAGATGCAGAACACTTCTAAAACATGCATAGTTGGGTCTTCGGTTGGATTACCATTTTCATCAAATATCTGGTACTCTGGAATGCTATTGATACACATGGTGGCAACTGATATTAACACCACACAAATGGAAAGCAAGCTGAAAAGTTTGCTAGGAATTGAATAACCTGGATTTTCCAATGTTAGCCACAGACACTTTCGAATGTTTCCAAAACGCATTTCATGGAAGTGCTCGATATCTTTGTTCAGATCAGAAATCTCATCAACCGACGTATCCACACTGCTAACATCACTCTCTTCATCCCAGGATTTATGATGTCTCTCTAGTTTACGATCAAGGTAACGGTAACTACAGCAGCTGTCCAGAAAAAAATCACTGATGCCCCAGTACTCTATTTCCTGAGAGAAGGAGAAAATGCACAGCTCTTCCATAATGTGTAGCTTGCCAGTCTGGTAGAAGTGCAGGACATAAGGGAAAAGGCCAGGGTTACGGTCAAAATAAAACTCTTTCTGTTGAACATCAAAATCATCACAGAGCTGTAGAATGTCATCTTCTGAGTCACAGGACAAGAGCTGGCCAAGACGTGTGTCCGGAAACTTCTTCAGAATGCTTGAACATAGAGTGTGCCTCAACCCACCCACATTGATGTGTAAAAGGTTGTCCTTCGGATCCAAAAACCACCAAGTGTGTCTTTCCTTAACCATGATCTATCTACACGCTGTAATAGAAAAAGAGGACAACATTTGTTTTAGTATGGCCAGCATTCATAATGGGTTCATTTCTGTGATTCATTTTAACATGTTAAAAATATTAATATAATTAATGCACCGTAACTTTTTTGCCAACTTCCTGTGGCATTTAATGTGTGCTGATGTTATATGCATGCCATTCAGCTCCACAAAACAAATCCTGTGATGTATGATGAAATTCTCAATTTAGTCTGCGAACAGTAATTCTTAATGTAAAATAAATGCAACTATATTTTAAATTTCATCCTTTTTATAATTTATTGATTTTTTACCATGTTTTATTTTAATTTTATATAGGCCTATAGTAGTGGTGGATGAAGTACACAAATCATGTACTTTTTACATATTTTTGTAAAACTAATGATTAATGGACCATTATTTATTATTATTTATATTTATTTATATATATATATATATATATATTTTGCAATATTCTCCATCCTTAATTTGCTCAGAAAAACTATGTTTACCCATGTCCAAAACACACAGCTCCCATCATGTAGCTTCTATATCCTTATGATTTAACAGTGTGATCAAATAACTTCTATCCAACTGAACTGATTTCTTTATTCCCTGCAAAATATTTAAACACAGTCTGGAACAAATGGTGCTGGTGCAAATCAAACTTTCATGTGAAATTTTAAACCATGGGAGACCACAAACATGAAGACAGTTTCAATTGATTTTTAGCCTTATAATCCTCTGAACATACACACTAGATGATTCGACCAGACCGCGAGACCACACACTTGTTGACTGTATGAACAATTTCACAGAGACACAAGATCTCAAGCAGACTCGCAAGATCAAATGTGACTAGAGAAGCAAAACACACGGAGGACTATCGATGTTGTCAGATGGCTCACCTGCCGCGTGTTCTGTTGTACAGTGAAAACAAAACAAAAAAAATGGGTGATGTTCTTTCTCAGTACTCTACATTCATGGCATTTTTGTGGCTGCCAAGTTTCAGCTATAGAAGCACGCAACATCCGTTAGGTTATGATTGCTCATGGGTATAACTTCAGAGGCAGCTCAATCAAGAGTCGTAAATATCAAACATGTTTGATATTTACAACTTGAGTTCGGGGACGCTCTGTCTCAATCGGAAGCCGTTAAATAATCATAATGACTCCACACAATAGAGGATTTTTTGGACAAAAAAATCATTTGTGACAAGCCTGGAACTGGGCCACAAAGTCATCCCCACTCCCCATCTTCGATTGTCCTCGATGTGTTTTTCTTCTCCAGTCACATTTGAGTGATGTTGACCTATGAATATAGATATGATAATTAGATTAATTACAATGTGACAAGCAGATCAGCACACATTCAATCATGAACTTGTTTATACTTCAGTCATTGTCCTCATGCATATATAGACTAGGGGTTCAGTGTCATTTTGTCCAATTTTTAGTCTCAGGCTCACAATTACATCTAGTCTTTACTCTGCCTTATTTCTACTTCTGCACTTATTTCAGCAACTTATTTCAGATTATTTTCAGTCTTATTTTCAGTTCAGATTTTCCACCCCCAGCTGTGTGGCAACAAGTGTATCATTTGCACTGAGGTGCCCTCTTGCTGTGTATTTGATAATGATTGATTTGGACAACATAAGAGAGACTGCACTCACATCTTTTTCAAGATGGCATTCAGGTGTTTCCCTCCATGTGAAATATATAAGTTTCTCATATGGGCATGAGTGCTATTTATTGTGCCTCTGTCATGAAGTTCAAGATTCTTTCTTCTTAGGTTGGGTTCTTTAAAACGATCAATCCCCAGCTCTCCTGATATCTAACCTTTGTGGTGCCCGAGAGGTCACAAACAAAGACAGTGAAGGACATGGTGAAAGAGGACTCTGCAGCTCAGGCCTTGTATTTCTCATTTTACCCTGTCCTGTCACTTTTGGCTACAAGGATGAGGGAATGAATACTCTCTCACTGAAGGATACTAAGAGTGAGGTCTTGTCACAATCAGACAAGTTTCTTTCGGAATCTCTCCCCTGCGGGATGGAGAAATGGGAAAAAGTGGTGTCTGACTTTGCCATTGGACATTGCCACTTAGAATGGGTATCTGAAGGTCCCCCCACCCAATCAACGAGGCTTTACCAGCCCATTTGCACTTCTGTGCAGCATGCTAGTTTTCCACCAAAGTTGTGCAGGCTCATGTGTTTGTTGGTTGGTAAGACTTAAGCAGTGGTGAGTCAAGATGAATGGCGGTCTGGCAGACCTACCACGCAGACGTTCTGAAGAACATAGACAAATGCTGGAGAGCTTTAAGGAGCTGTATCACACCATTGATTTGGCACTATGTGCCTTAAAGGGGTCATGACATGAGAAATCAAATTTGGCTTGATCTTTTGGCATATAAGAGGTCTCTGTACCATTAAAACATCCTGCAAGTTTCACAGCTTAAAATGTTCCCATTATAAACAAACCATTTACTTAAATCTGCAGTCCATAACTTTTTTTGGTTGAAATGATCCGAAATCAATATTTGAGCAAGTACATAACCAGCCAGTGTTCAAAACTATCACCTTACTTTAGATTCACAACGGTTAGCTTATAATAATGTTTTCTGATTTCAGTGGTACGGGTAGGTTCTTGCGGGAAATTTGAGCATGGAACTGCATCGTTACATCACGTCTGTAAAACAAAGAAGTTGTCCCAGCTTGTAGGCTATGGCATGTGAGGATCCTGAAGGCGGCGGATCATTTATAGCCTTTTCTCACAGCAGCTAGAATAATTCAATGTATCATTCTGATGGCGGAAAGAATTATGTGTTTATGAAACACATGTGAATGAAATTAAATTATATTCCAGTTTTAAATATGCTTCTGATTACAGATAGCCTGGGATTACACAAGATTTGTATTTTAAAGAAAACCAGTTTGAAGGGAGCATAGTTTGCTTTTTGGGTTAAAAGAATTTCTTAATATGAAATTCGAATGGCATGACAATTAGATTAGACTGTACAGAAATTGAAATCTACATGCTAATACACACTATACTCATAGTCACGCAATGCTGATGTTGTTAACATTAATAATTTGAGAATAAAGTATAACAATAATAATAATTTGCACGGTTTAATGTGATATGAGCTAACCGATCTTTAGATTAAATCACCATTGATAGCGCGATTTATGGTAATGCTTTTTTCCTCTATTGGTCAGAACGAACGTGGCTGACTTGTTACTTACTTGTTCAGATGACAATATATGGTGAAAATTCTTATTTGGGACATATATATCGCATTTAGCGTCACGTTAAAAGCATCTGGATACAGTATACAGATGAGCGTTCGATTTTTGACAGTCCACATGATTGAGTCTATCGTCAATAGGACAAATGGAGTGAAAGAATGTTCGCTTTGACATGTCTGGTTTAAACAGCTTGTTCACGACTTTGTACAGATATCAGAAGGATCCCAGCGTAAGGAACAAGTGGATAGTTTATTTTTAATGGCATCCCGGATCGTGTCAGAGGACTGTTCAGAGCATTTTGTTTTGTAAATGAAGCACAGTGTCATGAAGAGTACACAAAGGAACATTTGTTGAAAGATGAAGCGGTACTAGATCTGACTGCAGCTGCATCACAATCCATAAGTAAATGATTTCATAATGCTTTGTCTGTTGTTGTCACAGCAACAGGTATGTTCCAATCTTCTCGGAAGCAGATTTATGGACTATTTGCACAACTGATTCCACATACTACTTACTTTAGTTTATGCGTTATGCAAAGATTTATTATTGAGAAATGTGCATTTATCGAGCATATTTTAGGTGGCCGGTTGAATATTTCAGAATATTTCCTCGCCTCTCTATGAAAACAAATCTTCTTCTGAACACACATTTTAAAGTGGTCTTTCAGGAACTAGGCAGCAACATAGATCTACACATAGACACCCCATTTGACTGTACCAGGCATGTCAACGTGTCCACCATCTTGGAACAGTCAACATTCTAAGGCTACTCATCACTCATACTAACAAACCAATCAATTTTCATGTAAATGCCATAACATTGTGCACACTATGCTTGTAAGAACCACAGATATATATGGTTCTCTGATGATCAACTCTTTTATATTTATAGGAGTTTTAACTAGTATTTTATTGCCATTCTATTTACCATATGCAGAATTATGTAACATTAATGATAAACTAAATCCTGTGAAAATCAGCTGCTGAACACTAGCAGATATAGTTATTCATACATGTTGCTCTCAATTGAGCATTCAGACGGCTTATGCATAGTGGCCCAAAGGAACAGCTGCTAAAGCAATATCATCATATAGGTATCTATTGGCAACAACAGCACATCGTAAACATATAATCGGAAACTAGTGAGCTAATTTATTTTAAAAAATACATGAAGCTCAGGGCAAGTAAGTGATCTTTATATATAAGGAGATGCTGACCTCCAGAGTTCTACAGTTGGAGAAAGGGTAATCATTATCTTGGATTACGTGACCCTTGTAAACCAATAACATTGTATCATAAAATCACTTTCTTGGTTTTAGGACTGTCAATAACTATTTGCGGATACAATAAAAATAAATGGTTAGTGTCATAAATACCTTCCTGTAGCTCAATCAGTACAGCATAGTGTAGTGCCAAGGTCAAGGGTTTGATCACCAGGAAAAGCAAGAACTGATAAAGAATTGATGTGTTCCTTGAATGCAGTGCCTTGGATAATATATAGTGTCTGCCAAATGCATATATGTATACTGAATACTTCCTGTCCTTAATTTCTTTTTAGTTTTCCATAGTTCTCCAAATATAGCTCACTTCAAAATAAATTGACAATTTAAATTTTAATGGTAAACACAAACAGCTGTCAGTTAATTAAGAAATAAGATGATAACTCTAAAAAGTAAAAAAGGCCAAAGGTTTTCTGTGAGGTTATGTTTAGGGGTTGGGTTAGGGTTAAAGGATAGAAAAAATAATTAGCTCTGTATAAAAACCAGTACACCTATACTGAGAGTCCCTGCAAAAACTACATAGCCTATGCAAGTTTGTGTTGCGCATTGCTTATCAGTCGAATAGCCTATCGATAAGCCTATTTGCCCATCACATGACACAATTAATGTAGTAGGCCTAATAATCACTGGCGCACTCAATTTATTGCGGTTTAGTGATTCGGTAAGAAAAGTTGCAATCTGATATGGACGTAATGAATTATAGGCTATAAACCGAGTCATGGTTTATCGAAAAGAATAGGCTAATCTGTTTTCACGGACATCGATATCGCGTCTATAGCGCCATAGAAGCCAGTGATACTAGAAATAACTCTAAGTAAAACAAGAAAGTCGTGTCTTAATGCCATCCAGTGGGCATCTGGAATCAGCAGTGCGTAATCAACTTGCAGAAAGTACTACACCAGAAATAATAGGCTAGCCTATATAATCTAGAGAATATAACTAGCCTAAGTAAAATATAAATTGTGTAAGTTATATAAAAGGTAGACTGTAGTAAACATTTTTATATTACACAATGGTTGCTGCCATTATTTTAAATAGTTTACTTAATATGTAGCTACAGCTTTCACTTTGTGTACATTAGATATCGTACAGCGCAACTTGGCAGTGGTCAATCATATATTTCCATAGGACAGCTTTTACTCTTTTTAAACTCGGAGACCTTCAAAATCATGTAATAGGCTAAATCAATTATAGTTCAAATAGCCTACAGGACTTTACAGGTCACACACACACACACACACACACACAGCCTATATATAGCCTACATTCAAAAGTAATAAATAAATAAATAAGCCGGATTTGGCCTAGACATTTGCAAGCAATGTAGGCTATTAAATTGAAAGCGTATCAATGGCCACTGCTGTTCTTAGGAAATTGCATATCGCTATGCTCGTAAACACAATAAATCGTGCAGATTCCATTTAATCAATAGGCTACATTTTGTTCATTATACTGGATATGCGCTTCTCTTTAACCTTTTTTAAATGTACTTCCTGAAAAAAAAAATCTATTAGGCTATTGTTGCGCTTTGATAGAAATCAACATGATATTTAAAGCAAAATGTTGCATCTCCGCTTTTAATTTGTTCTCCCCTATATATCAGCTTATGGTTCTACAATTAAAAAGGAAACCTACCACACAGATGTCACTGTTTGTTCTCCACTTGTTTTCTTTTCACGTTTCTTTACGGCGCCTGTGTAAGATGTCATAAAGTATCAATCCATTGATCTATAGTAATCTATGTTCATTGATTTTGTAAATATTATATTTCTCTAATATCAGTTTATCTTTTCGCTTCGCAATAAATTGCTCCTCGGACTCCACTAGCTCATTTTCCCTCCGCTCCTTCTGCTTCGATGTGAAATGATGCGCAGTTGTCCAGTCAGGCGCGGAAAGTACACACCCTAGCAGTCAAACACCGCAGTTCACAGGAACGTCAGTTCTTGAATTAACCTAGGCTATTCGAATATCCTGTGAATCTTTTTCAGTGAAGTTTAGGGGCAGAAAAAAGTCTGTCATGGATTTATTTTTTTTATTTTTTTTTTTGATCAATCTTTTCAACTTGTTCAGAGGTCACCTGTCTGGGTGAAATCTTGCTTCTTTCATTTTCTAAGAAATGTTTGTTTATCCTTGCCTGCCGCTCACAATGCCTTGTCAGATGCAAAAACAATGTGTCAAATAATTGTTATACTGAAAAATCTAATATTCTCCTCCATTAATTAGGATAGGCTAATTGTTTTTAAACTGATGTTCAGATTAATATTTTTGCATTACTATCATCACAGTCAGAAAATATTTCATTCTAATTAAACAAAATTGCCTGATTCACATTTATCTTTCATATCAGTGGGTGCATAATCCAACCAATCAGACTCAAATGGCCAAATAACCTATGCAGTTAGCTCACTGAAATCTGACACCATCAGAGGTGTATTTGGGGCCATATATGGCATTTGCTGTATGCTTACTTTTTTCCTGGGCTGTTTGCATATAAGGACTTAATCAGACTTTTTCTATACCTTCACTTGTTGTTTTGCTGCTTCAGAAGTCCATAACATACTTTCCTAATGTTAGCTTACCGTTTAATTTTATCCTGATTTGATTCTTTGATTTAGTACATTGTCACTAGAATTGTACCATTCCCTACCCTTACAAAAAAGAAGTTTATTCAAGTGTGCTATTAGTATACTTCTTTTAAACTAAAAAATAAGAAAGTATACTTTTAATTGAATTTTTACATACCTTTCAGAAATGGGCTTTATGTACTTCTCAGAAATTTACTTAAAATTACATTTAAGTATACTTAGAAAAAGTCTAAATATATTTGCGCTATACTTGTGCTAGAATCCGTGTTTTCATTGTTATATAGTAGGGGGCGCTACTACACATCTTCTGTACAGAATTTCCAAAAAACCCAAGTGAAGCACAAAAAGAAACAACAGATGCTTCCACATGTAATCTAACACGATCATCAGACATAAAACAGCATCAAAACTGTAACGTTATGGAATAAAATGTTGACCAATGAAGAGGCAATAATGATTCTCAAGCTTTGGGGTGTTGATAGAAATCATTCTGAATCTAATTCAGCCTTTTTTCAGCTTTTTGTTCTAAATGTTGTTTATTTCTTTATTTTTTTATTTATGAAACTTACCCACATTCAAGTGTTTAAAAAAAGAATGCATGAAGCTAGAATAAAATGTTTTTGTTTACAAGCAGATAGTTCTTTCTTTGGATGTTTTGTATGTTCAGATATTCATATAACAACATATATACAGATTAATACCTAAATAGGGACATAGTAGTATACTTAAAGTATGATGTAAAGTTCACTTCAAGAAAACTTACGAGTATACTTGCTGTATAAAACTACTAAACTAGTAGTTTACTGAGACTATACTTCAAAGTGTACTAAAAATGCTACTACAAGTATTTGATTAGTAAACTATCAGTTTACCTATAAGTCCACTTTTAGTATAGTTGCAGTACAAGCTAAAAACATTGATGTAAACTAGTTTTGTACTCAAAGTTTACTACTGTTATACTTATACTTTTATATACTAGAAAGTGGGCCAATTTAGTCTTACAAGTATACTACTAGTACACTGATATTTGTATACTTACTACATAAAGTATACTTTAAAAAAAAATTCTTGAACTTTAAGTATACTTAATAAAATAAACTTGAAGTATACTACTTTTTGGTAAGGGTACCCCTGACCACCGTCATCGATTGAGGGAAGACAGTTTAGTGAGTGGACTATAGACACTCTCATTGTTAAAGCCACTGTTAAAACTCTAGGATTCCTTCAACACTGAAGATTTTTTGCGAAGCCTAATTTTAAGTCTACAGAAGTACCTTCCTTTTCTCAAAGATTTATGGAAAATCTTAAATTACAAAGGAAATTCTCAAAGATCTATGTTTTCTTTACAGAAGCAGGTATCCATTGGAGCTTAGTAGCCTATACTTTATAGTGAAGCAGAGATTTGTAGACTCTGTACACGTTTTAGTTGTGCTCTGCCCAGGCCATTAGGGGAATGCGAGACTTAATTGAATCTCCTCATACTGAGTGCCAAGATTTGAAACCCCTCAGGAACTCTATGCAGACCTTTCCTGTCAGACAGCAGAATATAGGAGGGCTTTTAGTCTTATGAATATCAATGTCTGACAGGGGTTATAAATGGGGACGTTAGACTTGAAGCGGTGCTATGCAGAACGATCACGGATTCTTATGCTTTCGAATCGCTCTTGCGGTACTTTGATGTCTAAATTGATCATTCTGCGCAGTGTTGCTTCCAATCAAATGCGCCTAATGTCTTGCTCTGAATGTTGCAAATTTAATGATGATCAACCTAAATGGCCCACTGTTCAGTCTTAGAGAAGTGTATAAAGTGCTATATTATCACACCGTAAATGACCCACAGTCACGACAGTGTAAATCATTTACCAGCATACTGTAACTGAACAATGAAGGCATTAATGAAGTTAGTATATTTTTAGAACTGATTGCTGGCAGTGAGCTGATATAAGTGTAATGATGCAGGCAGGGACAAGCATCTTAGTGCAGGAATTTATTGATAGGAACAACTGCAAACACAAACACTGGCGGCACGAGAAACAAGAACATAACATCAACCATAACATCAAACGACTGACAAAGCATAAGAGAAATACAAGAGCTATATAAGCTGAGTTGAACCAGTGAACTAATGAGTTACTAAAGAGCCTAACAAGGGGATGGGTGTGGTCCAATGAGTGTCCATGTCAACAAACAAGGGAACAGAGCAGCAGGGAGACATGAGATGAACAAAGCAACAAAGACACAGAACTACACAACAATAGTCCATGACCATTGAAACAGGCAGGGATCATGATATAGGCCCCCTCCTAAGGAGTCAAGTCAAGTCACCATTATTTATATATCACTTTTTACAATGCAGATTGTGTCAAAGCAGCTTTACAGTATTAAACGGAAATAGTGTGTCGAAATAGTGTGCTGTTCTCCTCTGGCCAGAAGAAACCAGCAGTTTTCTAGGTTCTAGGTTGCAACAAAGTCAGAATGTGCAAAGAACTCATCTGGTTCCCATGGTCTTGTCCGTCTAGGTAACAAGGTCTTCGGAGGGGATCTGTCTCTGGGGCTCATCTAGATTCTCTTTCACACAGAACTTCCAGAAAATACATGGATGATGTGTCCCATGATTTGTCCGGGGATGGTTTTATTTGGTTCATTGACACTGCCAGTGATTTTCCGGAATCTGTGTGTGCGTTCACACACATCCCAAAGATCCCATAAAGACACGTGACATTACGATGTAACGTGTAATGTGACGCGTTCCATTTCACTAAGCTGGCGAACGATCTCAGCTTCAGTGTGGATAGTGAGGAGCTCCCTGATCTCTGCTTCATTACAGTTGGCACATATTTTTTCGTTGTGAACGTTGATTTTCCTTCAAAACACCTGGTAAATGAGTCGCACGATAACGTGCGTCATCACTACGACACACCCTATATGGCATGGCATTGGTTCTGGCTTTTATTCACACAGAGTTTGTTCTGGGACTGAACCCGGCAATGTTAGTAGGTCCCCAACCCGGGATCGATCCCGGAATTAATCCTGGGACCAACATGCAGTGTGAAAGGGGTTTAGTTGACATGGTCTCCACTGACATTCAGGGCTGTAGAGGTCGTCTCTTGGTACTGATTCACCATCTGGGGTGCGTTTCCCAAAAGCATTGTTAGCAAACTATGGTGGTAAGTCCCATTGAATTCTATTGGTAACGACGTAACTTGCGACCATAGTTGCTTTTGGGAAACGCACCCCTGGTCTGGATACAGTCTGGATCTGGTGGCCACGGTGACCTTGGAATAAGAAAGAAACAGACTAATGTTGGCGTAGATGCCAAGTACATCGGGTGTTATGAAAAGTGTTCCTGGTTCCGGTTGACCTAATTGACCTAGGCTACATTCTAAAATATAATTAGAAGTACAATTAGCATCAAGCTACACTTGAAAATGGTGTAAAACATGGGCACTTGTCATGTTTGTCATGTGACACACAGCAGCAATGATAGCACTGTATAACTGATAGGCTATGTTTTATTTATTTTTTTACTTTTTATTCGAAATATTTCCAAACATGTTCCTAACTATATCAGGAAATATCTCGATTCTCAAATGTGTAAGTAAATGCGTTTTGCACCTTTACAGATTATGTTATTTGATCTATAATGGATGACGGGCAAAGTAAACTAATAGTGTAATCAATTAACTACACATAAAAACACGTCTTTTTACTTTAGTACCAGATATGGGTGTCATGCCATAAAATATTTTTAATATGACTGACTTTGTATTTAATGTGAAATTAATAACAATATTGTAAGTTACTAATTATAACACTTTCATTTTACAGGGAGCAAATAACATTATCAAAGAACATTTTCATTCATTCTAGCAAGAGTTCAGGCACTCTCAAAAACTCCCATTAAAATCACCGAAGCTGTTTACACTGTGAAATGAATATCTTACATACATTCGTACACACATCTGCACTTGTTGTTTCTGATGAGAGAATTCACCAGAGAATTCAGTCAGCAAGCAAGTGAACAAAACGTGTTTCAGCGATGACTCATCTGAACGTCTCTGATTGGCCATTGCATTCATAAGCACAAAAGAAGTGTGTGTTTCGTTATAATACAGCACTGTACAAACGCATCTGTCTCTGGCTCAACGCCAGCAAACGCAGATTTGGATTTAGCAGCTGGTGAGGTGCCGCACTGAACAGGGGCGGATTTAGTGAATTGGGGGGCCCAGGCAAATATAGGAATGGGGCCCTACACATTTACACACATTTACCTAGATCAACCTTGAGGTTCTTTTTGTCATGATGCTTGCTGCTGCACAATGGTGCCCCATAGTTGTGTCCAATGTTTCTACATTTTTCATGTACATGTTATAATTCTTTCATTTACATTTACATTTATTCATTTAGCAGACACTTTTATTCTTTCATGTTGTAGACCAAGAAATAGCAATTGATTTACCATTGAGATACAAGCTTTAACAAAAAAAAAAAAAAAAAAAA
>JAFVLL020030607.1:0-20492 GCA_021397915.2 Tor tambroides | reverse complement strand
TCACATGATTTTTTTTTTTTTTTTTTTTTTGTATCTAGATTACAGTTGGCATCACCTAATGATCTTATAGTTAATTTTTAAAAACGGCAATAATTTAATAATATTGCTAAATGTAATGTTCAATTGATGTTGTGTTAGTGTTTAGTATTTTTGTAAATAGTATAGATTTTTAATATCAGCTATAAATCGGTTATCCAAAACATGAAAATAATTTGCAGCATGGATTCAACACTGGAAGGTTTATGTTAGATTGCTGCCCACAAAGCTATGGCTCTGACTAGTAAAATCTTTTTAACCAAAAAACATGGCTGGTCTATAATGGCGTCATCCTTCAGGAAGTTTTTTTAGCAGGAAAACAAGAACATAAACTTCAGTAAGTATTAGCAAGGTAGTTTATGGATTCTGTGATGTTTTATGGCATTAGTTTGTTTTCCTTCCTCCATCCTATTTTGTAAAAGTACATAAATCACTTAGATAATATCAACATTTCAAACATTTCAAGCAATGGCTTTGCTTATTTAGCTCTCCATTTTCATCCTATTCATTTAATAATGAAGTTTTAATACATGTAATAATGTTTGCATGTCTGAGTTTATCCAGGTTATATTTCTGAAAATGAGGTGTTGACATCATAAAAAATATTTCCTTAAATTACAACAAAGCCATGTATTGTTTATAAAAAGCTACTGCATGCAAGGTTCAAAAGGTACTGGATAACAGAAATAGTCCATTTATGCTCACACACGATTGGAAAAACCCACACTTTCCATGAACACAGTCTTGTCTTTCTCTTTATAACTGAGAATATCTATTTAGAGGCAAATTAATGCAGCTGTTGTGAGCCGTTTCTCCCAGAGCCAAGAAAAAAATAACGGCTTTCCTCAACACTTATTTTGCTTTTGTCTAGTAGGACCAGCTGTGCAGGAAGTCCTCCTAACATCTAAAGTGAACTGTGAATGAACAGCATGAATTTAGGTGTTCCGGCACAAAGCAATTACGAGCCATTGTGTTGAATTACGAATAGGACAGTGTATTAATTTTCTATGAGCATTGATTACTTATGAATTGTTGATTGATTGCTTCCATATTTGAGATGAGAGTTCCAGTGAGAATCAAAATAATGAATTACATGTAATCACAACATTGGATTTGAACATATTTGCTTTCTTTAGCATTTAAAGGGAAAGTTCACCGAAGAAATTCAAATTCTGTCATAATTTACTCGCAGTCACGTTGTTCCAAACCCATAAGAATTGTGTATCTTCGAAACACAAAATAAGATTGATTTTTTTTTTTAAACCTAAGAGGTTCTGTAGTTGCAGTATGTAGTGTGCTCAGTGTATTTATATGTGAATAATGTGAATAAGAACCCAAATTAAATCTGTTAATTATTATTGTTAATTCTCAAGACTTGGATTAAACTGCTCAGTTCAAATTTGTTTTGAGATAGATTTGTTTTACAAAGTTTCGGTTATCTATCTTTCAGTGGAAGGACAGAAACCTCTCAGGTTGCATAAAAATGTTATAATTTGTGATTCGAAGAATAATCAAAGTCTCAGGGGTTTGAAATTATATGAAAGTGAGTAAATGATGACAGAATTTTCATTCTTGGGCAAAGTGTCTATTTAATGACAATATAAGTGTGAATGATTTGGATATTTGTTTTCAAGCAGTTTTCCTGAACATTTCTCATTGGTCAGACTTTAGAATTTATGGGGTCACCATAAACACCTGTTCCTTTAAGTCGTAGTCAACTTTCCACATCTTTGCCTTGTTCCTTTTCCCCAGCATGCAATTACTGTAGTAATTGTGTATAATCAGCCTTTCACTGATATTCGCTTCTTTTCTTCCTTTTCTTGGCTGGATGAGGCTTGATGAGGTTGATGTTGGTCTTGTACTTGAAGATTTAGACTGCCATTTTAAGGGTTGGAGATTTGAGTCCATAATTTATGTGAATTACACCAACTGGAAGGTTAGTAAGGATCACCAGTGACCACTACCATCTGCAGATTTATAGTAAATTGCTACCTAGGAACCATCTTCACAAACAGCCAACCTCTGTGAATTGCTTTAGGAGAAAAAAAAAAAAGGTGGTCATGGAATGACCCATTGTGATCCCAAATTTTGAAGCAAATTTGCTCTGATATCTGAAAATCTGAATATATTGTAATAAGAGAAGGTTCACATCATTTTTTTTTTTTTTCGCACAATGTATTACTAAAACAACTGTGATGTCAGCAATTAAGGTAAAGTTCAAGTAAGATATCGGGGTTTCAGATCAGGTTTTTGGATCTATATTACACTTCTTTTTTGAGTTCCACAAGTGTGAATATTCTCATCCCATCAACAGCTATATTTAATGCAAAGATCTGAAATTTGACATAATATATACATATACATATGGTATTTTGCCTTAAGTTTTGTCACATTTCAAAGTGTGAATCTCTGCATTTTTATTTCTATCTGTACTGACCCTTAAAAAAGATTTTGATTGCTGTAACTTAATCTAGTCATTCAATATTGTGGTAATAATAAGGCACAATTTGTCACATATGCAAACACTTTAGCACGGCATTTTTAAGCAACCATATAAACACATACTAATTGAAAATAACCACTTCAGCAAGCAGTGCATTAATTAGCGTAATCATTTTTGGATTTACATAACCTCTTAATTAGGTGTTTTATAAAAACGCGTTATTCTGCTTTTAGCAGATTTACGCTGTACATCTTGGAGCTACAATATTACTTCAGGCATATTTCACTAATGAATCCCCATTATGAGTGGAACAGACAGTAATGGACCACACTGTACTTCCTTCAAACCAAATCCACTTAAATTCACATTACATACACACATATTATCAAATGTTAAAGTATACCCTGCAGTCCACACAGGGATTCTCATGTTTCCACCAACCAAGTGATGATTTCAAACTAGACCTAGCCTATCTTGCCATGATGAAAAGCAGCGATGAAAATGTTCAAATTAAGAAGAGAATTAAATACAAGTGTCAGGTGAGATTTACAACCACCTTTGAAAGTGGCCCAAAGCGGATGTCAAAACATAAATGTGTTAAAGCGCCCTACGTCACCCCTGCAGACCAAAAACACAAGTTCACACAGCAGGTAAAATCTCCCAAGCCTCTTTTTCAGTTTAACCTAAGTCAGGCTGACGTCCTCACCTCCTATCAGTAGGCTATTTCAGGAAGAGCGTAAGTCATGCTGACACTGCTGCTCCTGGGGAATGGAAGCTTCCTTCCTGCTGCTTGGGCCGCAGTAACTCATCTAACTAGTATTTGGAAAAAAAAGAAGAAAAAAAAATGGAATAGTATAATATGCCAAACTTTCTTTCTGATCTTATTGGTGTATCAGAAATAGAGAAACACAGTAATCAGAACTTCATTAATATGCATAATTGTATATAATTATGAAACGCACGATGAACAACGATGAAACGCACTACAGAGAGGAAGTGGTACAGCTGGCTGAATGGTGTGGTGCTAACAACCTGTCCCTCAGTGTGAGTAAGACAAAAGAGGTTGTGATGGACTCCAGGAGAAACTCTGTTGACCACCTCCCACTGACCATCGACGGCTCAACCGTGGAGAGAGTCGGCATCACTAAATTCCTGGGGATGCACATCACAGAGGATCTCACCTGGACCACCACCGTCACGTCACTCAATAAGAAGGGACAACAGCGCCTCCACTTTCTCCGCCGGCTGAAAAGGGCTAGTCTCCTTCCACCCATCCTCACCACCTTCTACAAGCGCACCATTGAGAGTGTGCTGACCACCTGCATCACTGTCTGGTACGGGAACTGCAGTGCTGCTGACCGCAAGACCCTACAGTGGACAGTGAACACTGCTGCAAAGATCATCTGTGCCCCTCTCCCCTCCATCCTGGACATTTTCCTTGCACGATGCTCCAGCAAGCCCTCCAGTATCGTGAAGGACCCCACCCATCCCTCCCACAACCTCTTCCAGCTCCTGCCATATAGAAGGTACCGGAGTATCAAAGTTCGGTCTGTCAGATTGCTCAACAGATTTTTCCCCCAGGCTGTGAGAGCTCTTAACTCCAATCTCCCTGTCCCCCTCTGAAACCATGAACACCTCAACCCCTCCCCCCAACTCATTAAAACTGCTGACAATCTTCCTAAGTGCAATTCTGAGTGTGCTACACACAGGTGAGTGGGCAATACAAACCACCTGTAGTAACACACTTATCCTACTATATGTACACTGGGCACTTTCTATAAACACCCCCTGCTACAAAGACTCAATAGGATAATATATGTTTACTTGTGCATTGCACTACAAAATCATTTTGCACTATGCGCTGCTTCCCCCAAAATCTCTCTTCTGCACAACAATTTAATGTACAAAATATATTTCTTTGCACAATTTTATGTACAAATATTATTTAAAGTATATTATGCAGTATGTATGTAAAGTTTTTGTACAGTCTCAGTTTGTGTATGTGTATAGTAGTTATAGCATTTATAGTATATGTATAGTCAGACGGTTAACTGTTGTATAGCTCTATTATTTTCCTTATACTTGCGATGTTTATGTATGTTTAACTGGTATGTAGCACCGTGGTCCTGCGAGACACGACATTTCGTTCCACTATATGTCCACACATGCAGCGGAATGACAATAAAGCTCAACTTGAACTTGAACTTGATATAAGCCTTATTGATGAAACAGATGAGAAAATAAGCAAAAATCAAAAGTACTTTTAGCTTAAAATGAACCTTGTCCCTTCATACTCTTCCATTGTAAATATTTCCTCTTATACAGACTGGGAACATTTCAAATCTTGCTTAATGATAATTGATTTTCCATTACATACGCAGGACAACGGCAGATGCGATGTCAAATTCAATAAATCATGCTTGGCTTGTGCCCCGACTGTGAAGTTTTTGAGTCTATATTACTGTGAGGAGCTTTGCGGTGAATTATTGTGTTCCTAACTGTCTTCAGACTTATAAAACATTTCAACAGCTCAAAGGTAGGTGATAACTGGACAACAATGCTGAATCTCCCGGGAAACTATTATTCTTTTCATCTGGCGAGAAAATAACATGCCACCGGTTCTTCCCTTTTTCAATATTTGTGCTATAATCAGAGATTCAACCTTTACCAAGCTATTATCCCTGTATTGCAAACGAAAACATACACAATGTTCTGTTGATGGTCTTTTTTGCAGGGTATTAATAATAAAAAAAAGCCCTTTTGAATTGTCACTTTTTATGGATGAACAATTGGGCTTATTTTGTGGTCATATTTTTTTTTATCAGTATTGGAGGGCAATGTTCCCCGTGCAGTCATAAATTAACATAATAACCATTGTCTGGCAGTATGCTTCAGTTGGGTGGCTCTCTCTCCTTTTTTTCTTTTTTCTTTTCTTTTCTTTTTTTTATATATATACATATATGAAATGCACTAATAGCCAAAAGTATATGAACATCCAAATCAGTTACATGTGAATGTTGAGCTTTTAATTTCAAACATCAGATATTAATAGGGAACTGGATTTTCTTTGAAGCTATTATTAATAAGCAGATCATAACTTGCAACACAATGCAATGGTTAATCTTTTCCAGTTAACACTGAAAGAAAATTGTTACAAAAATATGATTAGTTTGTTTTATTCAAAATATTTGCTATATCAAGTTTTGTGGCATCATTATTTGCCACTTGCTTTTATGGTTTGCACTGTATTAGCTTTTCTGTAAATATCAGGTCTTGAAGTGCTCTGCATATAGTTATTATTTATTAATTGTAAGTATAATATGTGACCCTGGACCACAAAACCAGTCATAAGTAGCACGGGTATATTTGTAGCAATAGCCGAAAATACATTGTATGGGTCAAAATTATCGATTTTTAGTTTATGCCAAAAATCATTAGGATTTTAAGTAAAGATCATGTTCCATGAAGATATTTTGTAAATTGCCTGCTATAAATATATCAAAACTTAATTTGTGATTAGTAATATGCATTGCAAAGAACTTCATTTGGACAACTTTAAAGGCTATTTTCTCAATATATTGATTTCTTTGCACCCCCAGATTCCAGATTTTCAAATAGTTGTATCTCAGCCAAATATTGTCCTATCCTAACAAACCATACATCAATTAAAAAAAAAAAAAAAAAAAAAATTACCCTTATGATTGGTTTTGTGGTCCATGGTCACATATTTTAAGGTCCCCCCCCCATATTGGTAGTATTTATTTATTTATTTATTTATTTATTTATTTATAACTTTAACAGTAACTTTAATATAGATACATTGCAAGTTCTTAGTTATTTGTCAACTTTGTAGGTATAGTGTACTTATTTTGTAGCTCTACCAAAAAATAAATAAATAAATAAATTTTAAATAGTTTGTTGTTGTTGTTGTTATTATTATTATTATTACTACCTGCAGTGGGATTTTAAACACTGAGCTCCTTGTTACAGTGGCAGAGTAGACGTTCTGAGCCATGCAATTTTTGCAAATTCGCTGTTAAAGATAACATGGCAACTAGTAATTGAAGTAATTATCACCTTTAGTAGTCTGGAAATAGAATTTCTATATGAATCTCATTTTGTGCACAGGAGCATTTTGATGCTGAGACAAAAAATGACCTAATTTTAGAGGCTGTTCAGACTTGTTGACTTTCCCAGACCTGAAAATTACAGTTTTCAAAATCAGCAAGCAAGCGAGCAAATAAATAACAAAAATATTATTATAATTAAAATTAAAATGCAAAATTTTATAAAATGCTGCATTTAATTAATGATATGTTTTTAGTATTACTAATATCAATAATAATAATAATAAATCCTTCTGTCAGGTACAGTATATAGTTTATTATCCTGCTATAGGCTGTTTATCAACTGAGGTGCATTCACTGGTGTGCCTGTGTGTGTTAGTGTTTTAGAATAGCTTTGATCATGTCTCATCCAATCAGAATTCAGAGCCTGAACTATCCATTTCATAATTATTGTTTTGGTCTCCAGTGATGAACCCTGTCCTGATTACCACAGTAATTTCAAAACATCAGTGACCAGTATGCTGATCATCTGACCGCATACATGTTTCTCGGTATCTCTGACTGACCCATAAATGCCTTTCCATATCATTTTTTTTTTACATTATACTGCCAACGTGTAACACAGACACTTAAATCCAGCTAAACCAAGGTTGCTTGATTGATTTTTGATGCTGATTCCCTGATGAAATCTCATCCGCGTTTTACCCTTCCTTCTCCGTCTGCACCCCCCACCCCATCCTTACACTTACCGCCACCGCAACGGCCCTAATTTGCCTTTTAATTCCCATCCGTGGTGAAGAGCAAACTGACGGATGCATTTGTAAACAACTGTCTTAACGCTTTCTACCTCACTGCCTTGATACGACCCGGAGGTGTAGCTGACAGTTTTTTTTTTTTTTTTTTCATAATCTGCAGGTTTCTCTCTCTCTCTCTCTCTCTCTCTCTGTTTCTCTCTCTCTCTCTCTCTCTCTCTCTTTTGCATCTGAATAAATCACTCTGACAGTCCTCCCTTTTCTGTTATCCGCTACTGGACACAAATATATCGCTCCATATATGGCACACTGCTCCGGACCCTGAGCTCCGATGCGGAAGCTGACAAGGTGCCTTAGAGGCAATAAATCGCATACATGTAGTTTGCAAATGTGCGGCTGAGCGGGACTCAGGCGAAGGGCTGCCCTTAAATGAACACTGATTCATCCTTCTCGCTCTGTACTTTAAAAGGTTGGAATTACGTATATGGAGCATGTTCAATTGCTGAGAATTTTCAAATAACACTCATTATTTTTACCATTCTAATTTGTGGCGCAAAAATACCATAGTTTAACAGATGAATCCAGAATAATTCCTCAGCTGGTAAACACTTCTAGCTTGTACTCAAGAATCAATGGTATGCAAATGATTTATGCTTTTTCCGAAAGGACGAGGATAAGCGAATACCGTCGTTCTTGCGAACTGCTTTGAAATGCCTCTGGCTCTTGGATGACTTCATATCCATTCCACTTGTTTGCCTTGGCAGATTGCTATGATTTGGACATGATGTACTGACTGAGGCAGGGACCCATCTGTTCCCAAGAAAATTCAGTGTTCATATTCAAGAAGAAGATGAGGGGAGAACAGGAAAGAGAGTGTAGAATGAGAGAGGTCGAGGGAAAGATGACACAGAAAAGAGGCGCAGCATTACTGCAGGTGTGTCCAGAGGATCATCAGAAGAGTATATCGTGTGTGTCTTCAGATGCCCTGTATGAGGAATGCCACCGACGAGTCCAGGACCTCACAGTGAGAGGATCATTTTGCCTGGAGCATCACAAACAAGATCTCTTTCTCTCTTGAACATGCACTGAATATTATTTAAACACAAACCCCATCATTTTTCTAATGTTTATATCGTACCACTCTTATTTTTTTCTGTTAAGATAATAAAAAATATGTAAATAAATAAATAAATAATAATAAAAAGAAGGAGAAGATACCCCCCCCCCCAAAAAAAAAAAAAAAAAAAAAAACAACATTCATCCAAAGTAACACTGGTATATGATAAACAATCTTTTTTTATTATTAATTATAAAGACCATACCAGTGTATCAATATGTTTTCTTTAGACTTAAGCTAAAGTGTTACTTTATGTCGGTCTATTTTAAATGTATTTTATTTTATTTTATTAAATTTTATTTTATTTTATTTTACACCTTAAAATTTTTTTTTTTTTTTTTTTTTTTTTTTTACATATTATGAACAACACCACACACCACACAAGCTGTTTGAACAAATTGGTTAAATGGATGATTCAATGACTCGCTCATTAAGACAGTCACTTGCCACCACCTATGACAGTTTAGTTTCATGTGTAAAAAGTCATTACATTTTTACCATTTCATATTTAAATAAATAAATAAATAAATTGCTATCTAAATGCCACTTCATATGCAGCTTCTTTGTTTCTTATGCAGTGGATTTGTTGATTTTGATTTGACTGGTAACAGGCCTGTAGTGTCTTATTATTGTAACTGAATTTACTAATAAAATGTAAGAAATCAACATGACAGATAACTTATACCTGTAATAAGGGTAGGCCCTTTATAAAAGCAAAAATGTCCTGGAAATCATATATCACAAATATGCTTAATTAAATAAGTAAGAGCTGACAGAACACTGATGAGAATATTACTTCAGAATTAATTACATTTACAACACAAACAATGCATTTTTTTCGGGACAAGTAACTTTTTATTTGGACCAGAGTGAATGACCAATTTATTTGTTCTAAGGACAAGCACATGTCAAGGCTTAATGTTGAGCCCTGATGTGTGAAATAAACTCCAGCACAAACTCATAAAACACCATTCCAATTGAACTGGAAAGTCAGCAAGTTCTGCTGCCATAAGACTGGATGTCATATGCTCTGTCTAACGGCAGTGTCAGTCAACTATAGCAAAGTGCTATCACTGCTCAAAGCCAGCAGCTTCAAAGTGATTCCCCAGACTGTTTGGTCTATGGAGTTTGGTGCTTGGTAGTGTAGAACAACAGAGAATTGCAGCACAACACAGCCAGAGGCAAAATTTTGCTCTGCAGTCTCAGGAACAGCTCAGTATGTTTATGAGTTTGCCATTATAAAACAGCTAAATCATGTTATTAATGAAAAAAATAAAAAGTTAGTCTAATTTTCAATCTACATCACATAGAATTAGAGTGAAATCCAGCTTCTCCAAGACCCAGAACAAAAATACACCACTCGAGGCTAAGACCTGTCAGTCCAAAAACAAGACTGTCAATTTTAATGACCTGAAATGATGAAGATGCTTTACATCATTCATTCTATTGGAAAAAAGTATCTCAGCTGTATGAGAAAAAAAAAAAAAACCTCACGTCTCCTCAGTAAATGAATAAATCTCTACTCAAATTTGCTGAGATACCAAAGTCTGCAATCAAAAGTCATACATCAGATCTCAGCACAAACACTGTACAAACACATTTCTTTATCCAAGACCAAAAATTAATAATCTGATATGCTATCCTCATACACTTCAAAGCTCTATCATCTTACTTTAGGTCAACAGTTGTCTCATTTATGTCTATTTTTATCCCTCCCCAGGGATTTTAGGAGAAACATCTGAGATGGTGTTATTAGTTCACTGAAACAACTGAGAACTCCATTAAGTCTCCCGAGCTATGAAATCCTCTGGGATTTCAAACACTGAGTTACTTGTTACAGTGGCAGCGTAGGCGTTCTGAGCCATGCAGTTGTTGCAAATTCACTGTAATGTTAAAGATAACGTGCCAACTAGTTATTGAAGTAATTATCACCTTTAGTAGTCTGGAAATAGACTGAAGTCTTGTCTGAAATCCTAAACCAAGACCCAGACCATGACATAGAGTAACAGTGACAAGACCCAGAAATTCTGTGAGTAATAGGTAGAATGATGTGGATAAAATGGAGTATTTTTTAATACAGTTTTGCATTTGAACTTACAGAACGCTGGCTTTGAGGATAATCGGTGCTGCATCACTGCAGTTGCTCCTGTGTGGAAAGCAAGATCCCAGATATTGCCACACTAGATAAGTAATCCTACAGAGATACTGACCCACAAGAGATAATGGCAACTAAAGTCATCTTATTTGGACATCTCTGTATTTTTTTGTCATTCAAATTGTATTTGAAATATTTTTTTAGGAATGCATATTAAGAAGCAAAAAAAAAAACAAATTAATAATTAACAGTAATATATGGAAAGCTTGTTCCAGCCAAAGGATAAGATAACAATATAAATTAAAATCAATAAATAAATAAATAAAGGATTTTTAGCTTTAAAGGGGGGGGGGGGGGGAGGCGGGGTTCGCTAAGAAAAAAAGGCAGAATTGTGAGAGAAAAAGTAAGGGTTAGGGTAATTATTATTTTATTTATTTATTTATTTATTTGTTCCGGTGGCAATTGGAATTCAAAGAAAAAGTCAGAACTGCGACATGTAAACTTACAGTAATGAGTTTATAACTTGTGATTGCGAGATATAAACTTGCAATTGTGAGAAAAGAAGTCTGATTTGTGAGATATTAATTCACAATTGTGGGGAAAAAAGCTAATTGTGAGAGACAAAGTCACAATTTTGATTTTAATTTAAATTTAGTGGCAGGAATAAAATCAAAAAAATAAATTACAATTATAACTCACAATTCTAAGGAAAAAAAGTCAGAATTCCGAGATGTCAACTCGCAATTACGAGTTTATAACTTGCGATTACGAGATATAAATTTGCAATTGTGAGAGATAAAAGATATATAAAAAAAAGTTGCAATTACATTTTGATTTTAATTTACATTTAAATTTAGTGGCAGGAATAAAATAAAATTTATGCAGAGTTTATAACTTGCAAGTGCAATATATAAACACCATTCTAAGAAAAAAAAATCAGAAATAAGTTCAATTTAAATACATCAAACCATCCGTCGTTAATTTACCAGTGGGACATTTTGCATTTAGAAACCCCCTCTTTTGTTCTCTCCCGCCTTCTCTTGGCCTCTAATCTGCCGTTGAGTTGACGGGTCAGACCTGCCTCTGTCTCCGTGTTCTCTCGTGCACTGCAAGCTCCTTGATAAAAGGTTGTTTGAACTACAAAGCGAAAGGTTGAGACCACATTCATGTCTATGCATGGATAGCTTTGCAGGGCACCCTTACTGTCATCTGTTGAAGGCTGTTGTTAGAAAAAAAAACGGCTGTGATCTTTTAGCCACACAACGGCGTTGCAGGCAACTAGTAATTTGTGATGTCAGCAGTGGGCTGAGTGTCCTCCCATGATCCTCCTCTTTGAGTCACACAGGAAACACTATGTGGTCTATGTGAGGAGATGTGCGGCTAATTAAGAGGGAAGAATGGCATGTCCTCATCAGCTTAAAAAGAAAACAAGTCGAGGATGACTGAAAACAGACCGGATTATCACCAATTTTAGATTTTTTGTTACATGATTTTGGTTTTGCTCTTTTATATTGTAGTTCTTGTCTTTTACATTTCCCCTGACTATTTTGGGTTGTTTCTCCAGTCCAGTCCAAGTCAGTATTGTGTAGCCAGACTTTTGAATTAAAGTCAGACATAAAGGCATAACATTTTACTCTGGCCAAGAAGGGTTATATAATGCCTTGACAAAGCTATCCATTAGCGTCTCCATTAATCGCAATAGCAGCTGCTTGACTGGCATGTATTACCAAGAATGAATTTAAAGTGTTTACTGCCAGTTTTGTTCATAGGGACTATACGTCCATGAAATATTTTTAAGAGCACTCCAAAGAAAGAGCAAAAATGTATTTTAATATATTATAAAATTGGAATTTATTACATTTATAAGCTTCTAAATCAGCACACTCTCATGGCAATTCATAACTATTTTGTACAGTCTAATTTTTATATTTTTGTACAATATGCTTACTCCCCACTGACAGTTATGTTTTGATTAGGGATGCACAATATTATCTGAATGTTATCGGTAATCAGCCGATAATGGCTTAAAATGGAAACATCGTCATCGACCCGATATGAAAAACCATGCCAATATGCCTTGCCGATAAGACTAATAACTCACATGTGCTCAAGGTGTGCTAGTGATAAAATCACGTCAGCAGTGTGCTCATTCTTGAAGCAAACTTTTGTCTGAATGGTGATTAGATTAGATCACTGTTTTGGATCACCGCATTTAATTTGAGAATGCAAGTACAGAATGATGCGTCCGGTCATTCGGTTTGTTAGTTCTTGTTGAAAACTAAGCAACATTAAAAATAATTTGTTTATATCGGTTATCGGCCAAAATGAGTTGAAAAAGATTGGCATATTGGATATTGGCACAATTTCAATATCGTTTATCCCTTTTTTGTTGTTGTTTTTGTTGTACAAATCAAATAACACAAATTCATGCGAAATTGCCATCCCAAAAAATTGTTAATTTTTCTTATAATAAGTTTGGGTTGTCATAATAATAATGTTGCAGACCCCGCCCTGGAAGTCCACTAAACAGATGAGAATTGTCTTTTTTGTAATGAAGAAAGAGAGAGACAAGAGTTTGCCTTTAGTCAAGCAGTCCTCTTAGTTGACTTTAATCAAAATATAGCCATCAAATCCATGAAACTTTAACCTACGGTATTTCACATAAGGACGATAAATGTGTAAGGGATAATCAACTCTGCTGCGCATCAGGTGGTTCTTCGCCTCCATGTCATGCATTCAAATCATTTAATGCACAGCTAGCCGTTGATTATCCCATTTATGCCATGGTCATTTGCCAGTATTCACATATTACAGATGTTAATAATATTTGCGCTGCAATATTTGACCGGAACGATAAAAATGAGGTTATTTTCGTTAGCTCAGCGTTCTGCCGCTTCAAATCAGACACAGAGATGAAATAGTGCGGTAAGATCACAATCATCACATTTATTTGAATGAATTATAGCATGTATTTCAATTAATTATCGAGAGAGAGAGAGAGAGAGAGAGAGAGAGATGACAGTTGTTACCTGCGTCTGCGCGCGTCTCTCTCTACAAACAATTACTTAAAAAACAGCCATTTTACCATCTTTGCAGAGGAATATAATGTAGCGATCTAGTATCTAGGCTATTTTATTAATAGAAATCGCGGGGAGGCGTTGACAAGAAGTTCATGTATGTGTGCAGTGCAATCTGCGATCTTCGAACTCATAAGCCCCTTTGTAGTAATACCAGTAAATTGCCGGAACGACTTTACGGTAAATTCAAAAATGCGCTGTTCACACAGCCAACTACGTTCCGTCTTTTTTCCGGAAAAGCACCATTCACACATCCATTCCAAAATACTGGTAAATTCTGTGACGTCATTAACCTCCAAATGGCTGCGCTTGTATTTGTAAACATGGAGGGGTATATGCAGTCAGTCTTTTTGTTGATGGTTTCATTTTTGTTTCAAACTTTCGCATTCATGCAGCTGCTTTTGTGCCAGAGACATCGTAATAGACTACTACAAACCAATGCTTAATCTGTAAATTTCGAGGTCCCGAACAAAGCGGGGTGATGGATCCGGCATGTGATTAGAGGAGCGAGAGGTAACGGAGCATTCAGCTGATCACATTGGTGGGCCAGCTTAAGTGATTAACAGAGTGCATCAGTTGCTTGTATTGGGGTTCGTACATGAAAAACCTGAAAAAGACATTACATTTTGAAACAGCAATTTCCAGGCCTGGGGAAAAAAATTACTAAAAAATAATGGAATTTTATTTCACAAATCTCTGTAATAGAGTTATAATTAATCATGTCCAGAATTTCGTGGGGGATTGTGTATATCACATAGTTTTACTCATCCCCACAGCTTTCAAGTTTATAATGAGGGAAATTCCTGCAAACATTTTTTCATGATAGCAAGTAGGTTATATGAGTAAATAAATCCACACAAACTAGCAGATTAAATCAGTCATTTGAAAACAGCGTGAGTGATTGAGCTGGACCGCGTCTTCTCTCTTTCACTCTCTCAAAGCGGCTTCACATCAGCGCATCTCGTCTGCAATACAACGAGCTGCTGCATACCGATCCAAGACTTTCGTTCGCATTTCGGGACACTTGACAAAATTGTCACTTGCTTAATTGTTGCATCATCACAAAAATTTATAATTTGCACGTCTTTTTAAGCCAATCGGTACTCGGGTGCTCCAGAGGCTGTTTCAAGGCTGAGCACTCACAGTCACATCCAAAGCCGCCTATAGCGAGTATCATATTGAGTTATTTTTCGTAGTTTGTTGTTGAGCTTAAGCGGCCAAATACACACAAAATTACGCAAAAATGGCCATCCTGGCGAGTATCCAGGTTTTTTCTTAAGTAAATGTGAACAGTTGAGAAAGAAAACGCATGTGTATAGGCTAATTGCAGAGTTAATTGCTCTGCAATCTGTTAATTGCAGAGCACAAATTCCGAGTATGGGTCACCATACTTGGCCGTATGTCACGTCACTTTCACTTCACTTTCACTACACAGAGGTCTGTGCGATGGACATGGGCGGATTATACATGGGAAAGTGTGGAGTGAATGCGTCAGACTGTTATGATTGGCCCGGAGTAGACGTCTTACGTCAGCGCGTTCTGAACTCGTACGTGCTCATACCAGTAATTTTCCTTCTGCGTTCACACACAGCAGAATTCCGGCAATTTACTGGTAATGTTACAACTTCTCATACCGGTAAATTGCCGGAACGAATTTACGGGTATTTTTGAAAAGGCCCTGTTCACACATGATCTCTTTACGGCAATTTACCAGTAATTTTCCGGAAAAGTCTGTATGTGTGAAATGTATGTCTCTCCTTGTGTGTGTGTGTGTTTGTGTGTGTGTGTGTGTGTGTGAGTGATGCTTGTTGGTTAGTGTGCATCTATTAAAGCAGCGCATTAATATGGAACGGTGATTAAACTGACTTGGAACTACCTGTGCAGTTAAGCGAATTTAATCAACACCTGCCAGCCAATCAGAATCGAGTATTCAGACAGACCATGGCATAAATCAATATATGCAAGCACTCGGTGACAACAAATAAACTGTTTAATAAACAAAGAAATAAATCCTATCAACATTTCACACAACTCACATAGCAGACTGAATTCAGGTAAGTAACAGGTAAGTAATAACAGTATCAGTTATATTGTATTTTTGTATCCTCACACTGACAGCTGGTAACTATCATTAAAACAAACCCATTATTGAAATGCTTATTTTATGTACGGTTAGTCATAAACTTGACCACCTCAAAGTCAATGCAAAGTGTAAAACACAAGTGAACTCCATGACGACAACTGTTCTAAAATTACTAATTAAGAAGGCATCTAATTGAAAACACATTCATTGGACAGTAAAGAATGTGAATTATGTTTTTTTTTTTTTTTTCTTGACATTTGATCATTTTACTAACATTTTTTTGTAATGAAGAAAGAAAGAGACAAGAGTTTGCCTTTAGTCAAGAGGTCCTCTTTGTTGACTGAAGACGTGCCGTAGTCGCCATGGCAACTCTTCCCTTAACTGCCACTCAGTATTTAGAAAATGCAACTTTGCTCTTTTTGATGTACACTCATGATGACAATGTTACATATATAAATACATAGAAATAAACACATGTAAATAATAAATAAAATATATACAATCAGTTCAATATTCCTGTGACCTGAACTACATGTGGGAATCCCACTAATAATAATAATAATAATAATAATAATATGAAAAGTGTTATATAAACCCTTATTATAAACCATATTATCCTATTCTATTTATGTTTATATACATTACTACTGCAAAGTTTGGGGCTGGAAAGATTGTTGTTGTTATTTTATGTTTTTGAAATAAGTCTGTTATTAGGATATTTGTAAACAGAATATTCTGAAATATTGTTACAATTTAATGTAACATTTCTATTTTAGTATCAAATTATAATATAGAGAGAGAGAGAGAGCGCATGTGCACATGATCCTTCAAAAACCATTCTAATATGCTGATTAAGGTGTATTAGTAATATTTTTGAAAATAAATATTTCTGCATTATTCTAATAGTTCCATGTGAACACCACAAGGCATAACAATATTGCTGAAAATGTATAAAGTCTTTGTAGTCATACTTAATAAAAGATAAGTACTGACTATTTCATAAATAACAAAAATAAAATGGAATCTGCTTGTGAATATCTAATTCAGGGGTAGACAAGTTTTGCCCTAGAGAGCTGCTGTCCTGCAGTTTTTAGCTCCAAAAAAAAAAAAAAAAAAAAAAAAACCTTGTTAAGGTGTGTTCATTTAGGGTTGGAGCTAAACTTTGTAGGGCAGCGGGCTCTCTAGGACTGAATTTGCCTACCCCTGATCTAACTCAATACTAAGCACATACAAATCCTACAGGACAAACTAGTAATATAATAATAATAATTATAATAATACTAATAGGAGGAAAAATAAAAAAAAATCTAATAGATTTACAAGGGACTCAATACATATTTAGAGGCCAAGAATATCACAGAGATGTTGACTTGAACCAATAAGCAGCCACACAGAACACAGTCAGGCCTTCTGAGACTGAGACTGACTACATTGTCTTGTCTTTAAGTTTTTGAGTCCGCTCATTGCATTTGGAATATTGGACTATTTTACTTTGTCATTGTTCATATTAAATTGCACTTGGGCTTATCGTCTTGTGTCATTGTGTTACGAGAGCAGACGGCTCTGGATGTTGTTTAAGTTTTAATGACCTGCAGCAGTGTGACTGTCATTTCATAGTCCATTTTTGTGAAATCTTTACTATCTTTTTTTTCTCTACAAAGCCTCAAATGACCATAATGAGAAAGTTGTCCATAGTGAAAAGTCGACAATCTATCCAACAACTTTGATGAATGTTTTAACTGTCGATATATAATGCATTCAGTGCCTGGTTGTCTTCAGCCACATCTCACCATTTTATAAAACATAAACTATGAATATTTAATTGAAGTAAACAAAACAAAAAAGTGTTAGAAAAAAGCTTGAGTAATCAATACATAATAAAGGAATAGTTCACACTCACCCTCAGGCCATCTAAGATACAGATATTTTTGTTTGTTCATCGGAATTGATTTGGAGAAATTTAGCATTACGTCACTTGCTCACCAATGGATCCTCTGCAGTGAATGGGTGCCGTCAAAATGCGAGTCCAAACAGCTGATAAAAATATCACAATAATCCACAAGTGATTGGCATGACTCCAGTCTATCAATTAACATCTTGTGAAGTGAAAAGCTGCATGTTTGTAAGAAACAAATCCATCATTAAAGCATTTTATCTTTAAACAGTCGTGTCTGGCCAAAATATGAGTCCATAATCCATAACAGCACTTCCTCCAATGAAAAAGTCCATTCCTTGTTGTCCTCTTACATCAAATCCTTTGACTTAATTATTTAGAACTTTTGTTTTGGAGTGTTTTCACTTCTAAACTGTGCATTATCTGTGCATATTTCTCTCCTGATTCAGACAAGATTTTTCAATCAAAATTCTGAATAGAGGACTCATATTTCAGAAGCAACGTTTTGAATTTAAGATGTGGTGGTGATGATGGATTTTATGGTAAGTAATTTTTCAGTTTTTTTTGGGGGGGGGGGTGAACTATTCCTTTAACTAAACTGGAATAGTGGCTGTTTGGAATATGCAAGGGAAACCATTATCTGGTACATCGAGCAGCAAGCAGACCTCTGCCAAGGTAGGCAGTTAAGTAACAACTTCTGTATTAAACTATTGTGCTGTTTTAGCATTCATGTGCATCAGTCAAGCATTTCACAAGCATTTCACGGATCATGGATGTTCGATGTGTGTGTATAATTATGGCAGTTGGCCAGCTGGCAAGCAGTTAATGGTGCTTCAACAACTCATGCATCTGAACAATAACAACACTCTTGCATACTATATAGTTCCATGTACAGCACTAATGCAATATAAGTGCCAACAGATCTAAACCATATTTTTTTCATAGCAATCATCAGATGTTTCTATAGCAAGTCCTATATGTAGTGAATTTGTGGCTGTAAATTTCCAGATGAATCTTAGCAAACACTGTGTATCAGGGAATATGCTGAAGAGACAGCAAAAACAGGGATTTGAATAGAGAGAACCCTGTTGTTAGTAAAGCCTGTCAGGAATCAATTAGCCCCCCATCTCAGACGCTATGAATGGCAAGGTGCGAGGGAAATCGCTGTCTAATTCCCAGAGGTGCTCTGTCAGTTGATGGCCTATCAATTCTGCATCCACTCTTGTCCTCTGGTAAATGAGGTGTAGATGACTCAAACAGTGCTGGAGAAAAAAATAAAACTCATTTAGCAAAACATCTGCTTGTCAGGTAAGAAATCATTTGACTGACAGTAAGTGGAACTCATCAATTAAAGGAATGAGTAGACATGAGCAGATAAAATGTCCAGCATTCTGATTATTTATTAATGCATGTATGCATGTATGTATGTGTCTATTTAGCAACATAGAGGCATGTTTTTCCAATATGTCTATATACATTTTTGCAAAAATGTCAAAAAATCATACCTATACATACAATTCACTGCAGTTTCCAGCTGAAATCAACACTAGTGACAGTAAAACACCGACAACTTTACAAATTATGATTACACGGGCAGATTATTGATTAATAAATGCTTATTTTCACACAGTTCCTCAAAACACTTTTACCGTATAGTGCATGGTTTGTAATCTAATACATGCTTATGTTTTTATATAACATAACAAGCAAAATATATATTAAATATTATAGTAATGTAATACTATTTTTAAACAACTGTTTTAATGATTGCATCATTAAAAAATATTTTTAAATATTATTATTTTGTAATACAATATTTACATTTTACTTTGTACTATATGAATCCCTGCAAATCTGTATGTACAAAATGAATGAAATTAATGAATTATAAATGAAATCACAAACTATTAACCTACATTTGATTACATAAAACATGTCACTGTGGTATTGTAAATGAAAATATCGCAAAGCCGATGACAACTTGACCACATTTACAATATAATAGTCAAATCAACAACATTAAACCAATTAAGCATCAGCTGGTTCAAATCATTCTAGCCTTTAACTGGCCTTGCCATTTGGTTTAATGTGTGAGGCTTGACTCACAGAGACCACAGCTGTCACTGACTATTAATGTGTCACACTGAGTAGGATGAAAAATAATAGCAGTGATTTCAAAATGTTGCCAGCCAGAGAGGTTAAAGGAACACAACACCATTTGAATGTCTGTTGGCTCTTTAATTAAATATTCTGTTTTGTACCATCCATAATTATTCTCTTATGGTGTTTTAAAGGGGGAATATTAGACAGTCACAAGCTGGCACCGCTCAAGTAAAGCCATTATGGCTTACAAAACAACGTAATTGTTCATGACATCAGAAACAGAACAGTCCAGAGAACTGAGCATTTAATGAATGTGCCACTAAAGGCACTATTTTCTAATTTTAATGAAGTCTGTGCCACTAACAAAACTGCAGAAACACATGAATGCTCATCTCCTTCTGCCATATGAATCTGCTTCTATTCACAGTGCTTTCATTGCCTCACTGATGCTCAACAGAATGGTAGAGCTGACTTTAGAAAAGAAAAGGGAAGAAAAAAGTAAAGGCATTGTGACTCTGAATATGCAAGGGCACTTGATTGCCCTTTGAAATGAATCCGCTGGCATATTAATTCTCTCCTTGAAAAAACATAGCTGGTTCAAGGGGCAACAAACTCTCCCGAAGAAGCATAGTCAAATCAGTTTTTCTCCAAGTGCTCCAATAAGTATTTGAAGTCACATTTAAAATTTATGAAGACAAAATATTAAGTATAACCCACTTTCAGGCAAAAAAAAACAACAACAAAAAACTTTTATTCAGGAAAAATGCATTAAAGTGACTAAAAATGACAGTGTCTACAAAACTATTAATATAATGTTCCCTTTCA